>PVKA01016435.1:0-27348 GCA_004027165.1 Ctenomys sociabilis
AGGAAGGAAGGAAGGAAGGAAGGAAGGAAGGAAGGAAGGAAGGAAGGAAGGAAGGAAAGAAGGTGGGAAGAAAGACAGAAATACAGCAATAATTTTGTGGTAAAAGCCACAGAGTAGAATTATAGTTAGCATTTATTTAAGCTTATCGAGAACTAATTAAAATATAACTTTATCTTGGATTGTATCAGATTCAGTAATACCCCTTTCAAAGTGACTCCTCCACTGATGAAGTACCAAATGCACCACTTGATTATGCCATGGAATTAAATTGTAAAAATGTACCAATTTTATGCAATCCTAGCTGGGCCTTATGACACACCCTTGTAGTTCTGCACTGAGAGGAGTCAGCAGGATTACAAGCTCAAGCCCAGCCTGAGAAGTTTAGCTACTTACTAGTTAAACTTACTAAGTTTCTGTCTCAAATTTTAAAATCACAGTAAAAGGCCTTGGAGATTTAGAGCACTGTGAGGAACATGGGTTCAATCCCCAGTACTGGGGGCAAGAATTCCTCTTATTATCTCCAAGTGAGGTTAGCTCCTGGTCTGTGAGGCTGTATACTTATTTCTTAAGGCAGCATCAATTATATACCTACAAATATCTTTATTTGATAACATATTTCAGTCATACTTCTATAAGAAAACAAACTTAATATGTAGAATATGCAGCCTTTTGGGCAATGATGGCGGGAAAAGTTGAATTTTAATCCTGTTTTGATTTTTTCAAGCTGATTATACAAAGACAAATTCTTTGAATCCATCAGCTTATTTTTGACGTACCAATATTTTCTACATAAAGTTATTATAAAGATTACATCAAATAAAGGGTATGAAATTATTTCCTTATAGTATGCTATTGTAAAGGATAAATAAATTGTAGTTTTGTTACCATAGTTGGTACTATAATGTGTTAATTTTTATTGGGATGGTTTCAGAGGTAGCTTTCCTCCATCTTTTTTTATTAGGCCTAGAGATGATTTATTATAATTCTTCTTCTGTGGCCTGCCTTTTCTAGAACAACTTATTCAAATTGATTCTTTTGCACTAATAACAACTTAGTAACAAAGTATAACATACGTAGTACCTAAATAATTATCCATTCAATTTTCATTTTACATATTACTTAAAGATGTCATAAACAAAGTTCTAACTAATTGACCTACAATAAAAGTGCATAGTTTAGGAAAAAAGATTGTTGGTTATTTTTTTAGATTCATACTACTAAATTTATTGCCATAATTTCATACATTTTTAAATATGCTAGAAATTTAATTTGAAGGCATTATATCTCATTTTCATTGAAATATTTTCTTAACAGATACTGCATTTTCTGGTTAGAAGAACATAACATCAGAAAAAAAAATAGCATACTTCTATTTAAGAATAAGGATAAAACTAACCTTAATTAAACTATCTAAAAATAATCATTAGGTATGTATTCTTCCAGTCTGTTTTCAAAGCATGTCATGTGTATGTGTTGGTATGTGTGAAGAGGAATGCACTGTTTTTAAAACCTGAGGGCTGGCCAAAGAACTCAGTGGATTAAAGCCCCTGCAAGTAGACACAGGGACAAGGAGTTCAATCCACAGGCCTAGATTGCCAGCCCCGCCCCTGAGGCATGCTAGGTGGTGATTGAGATTGGGCATGATGTCCTACTCCTGTAATCCCAGCACTTGGGAAGCTGTAAACAGGAGAATCACTAAGACTCTGATCTGAACACCCTATAGACCTTCCCCTAAAATATGGAAGCAAAAACAAAAACAAAACAAGGACCCAGGATTGTACTTCATATATTAAACATATGTTTTAGCTCATATCTTATTCTCAGTTTCTATATTAAGAGAAAAAGATTTATATAAGCATTTTCATTGAGAGTGATTCTATTTTATGCTGTGCACACACACCTCTATTGATGAGCATTTAGGCTGCTCTACATTTTCCTATTAAAAAGGAAAACAAAAATCCTGGAACTTTAGTGATCTTTGATACATCTATATCTGTAGTCATGTCTGGTCACAACAGTGAAGTGGAACTTTGGGAGCACAACTGGGGAGGCAAAGGTACTTTATTTTAAATTGTTATACTGTTTGGTTCGACAATGTCATCTGACATTTTTGTACCACTTTGACTTTCCCTAAAAACATGGAAATACTATTTCTTCTTGTTCTCTACTACGAGATGCTTTTCTTTTTTAAAATTATTGCCCATTATTTAAGTAATATGTGGATCTCATTTTGAACTGCTGCCTTTCCTGGAAATTTTGGAAGTATTTATTGCTCATTATTTTGTTTTCTTTATTTTCTTGTACATTATAGATAAGCATTTGTTAGCATTACCTTTTGTGTGTGATATGTTGCAAATATTTTTACTAGCAATGTAGTCTACATGTCCTTTGAGATTTTTAGAACTATTTAAACAAATTTTATGTAAACATGATATTTTCTTTATGAGACTAAGCCTTATAAGTTTTTGTTATTTTTAGGATTACACTTTTTAATTTTTGTTAATTTATTTTTTATTAATTTTATTGAGAAAAAATTGCAGTGAGACAGTTTCATAATAGGTTGATAGGAGAGTTACAACAATTAATACATTGCGTATTGTTGTCTTGTAGTAGTCATTCATAGCACAAGATACAGACATGATATCCTGTCCAAACACTATTAGTACAAATCTTTCTTCTTATTAAATTAAGAGAAAGTAGCTATATATCTATCCTAACTATTTTGTATATACACATACACAATGGTCCTCCATTTATATCTGCTTTTTTGGTTTAGTCCTGTCAGAGATGGGTATCCCATTGCCATCCAAATATGAAATCAGCAAAATATTCCAATATAATAGTCCAGTAATCCACAAAAGTAGAGAGTTATCCGCAGGACTGGCAATGTCTGAATCTGTTGACTTGAGCCTTCCACAGCTCAGCATACTAACATGGCTTCACTTTTAATGCCTTGTTTCTGCACTTTTCTGCTGAATGGTTAAGACCAAGATAAAGCAAGACCTGTGTAACAAGAAATGTAACTTTTGTATCTGATTGGGTCAGTCAAGTCCCCTCAGGACTTATTCCTAAACCCTGTACTGCAGTTTGTAGATCCTTTGTCAGTGTCAGCCATGTGGATGAGTCACGGCCATTGCTTGACCAATTTACTCTCTGCAAAAGCCTGAGAAAATGTTTTCTCTCCATGTGACTCTCCTTAGGCACATTCTACATCATCAATCATGTTGCTATGTGGCCCCATAATCTCCTTGATCAGAAAATTTGGGACACCACTAAGTTACATGATGTTACAGTACAGATTATCCTATGTCCTGAGTCCTCACTGACCTTGAAAGACAAAATGTGGGCTGTTCTTGCAGCCCTTCTTTTTCTCTAATTTTTGGTCTGCAAACTTAGGTTATTAATTCTCAAGAAAAGAAGCTTATTATTACCCTACAAGGACTACGCTTTTTAAAATCTGACACTTTTTCAGAATACTCTCTATACTTTAAATACTCTATGTATTTACCCAAAGTCTTTTCTAAGTATTTTACATTTTTAATTATTTAGATATTTAAATATTTTATGAGCATAGGTTTTATTTTCATATGAAGAGCTTTATGTGAACCTAATTTTACTTGTTTCTCCACCCAAAATTTATAACTTCCTTTTCTGTATTATACATTTTTCCTGTAGTATATTTTGAATAGAATGTATTTCCTCCTTGGGCTTATAATAAATATCATGCATTTAATATACAAACTCTAGGATCTTATATATTATATATTATATAATATATAATAATTTGAAGAATGATCTTTTCTTGCATTCAGCATGTTGGTTTATGCTCTCAATATGAACATGTAGTAATATATAGTGATATTAATATTCTTTGTTGATCACTATACTGTTCCATGCTACTAAATTGTAATTCCATGATTAAAGATTAATACCCATAATGGTCTGGCTGTATTTATTTTTCCATGATAAGGTACAGTCTTGGGTAAAATTGATAAAGGTATTATTCTCTGAGTGGAAAATATATAGTAAGTTTTAGTTTTGAAGTATTATATTCAATCGGATAATTCAAATACTTCTTAAATGATTAAACTGTTTTACGTATAACTGCTTTTATGGAAATTAAGTGTTAAGAAGATTAGTAATGCTGTGCTCTTTAGGTATTAAAAAATTTAATAAGCCTAGTGTTTTCTTTTATATCTCAAATATTATTTTTGGAATTTTTTCTAATAAATAAAATTGGAAGACAAGCAAAGAGCTAAAATGGAAATTAATCAATTACATGAAATATGCTTAGATTGATTATTACCTACCTTCTGAGGGTCAATTTAGTAAAATATTGTAGGAAAAAAAGCCTTAAAAACAGTAGAACAAGAAAGATGCAGGTTCTATACATGGGTTCCACCAAAACTAGTTGGGTGACCTAGAAAAGTTCTCTTTGTTACTTTTAGCATAAAACTTACTTTACTCCAAATTTTGCCTGATATTTTTATTATTATATAATTCAATAACATGCTGAGAGAGGCTAATATTGTAGATAGTATTTAAAAACATACTTGGTACTCTCCTCTAATATTTTTAAAATTCAAATATTACATTATTATTTCCAAACATTGTAATATAGCATTGATTAATGCTACACTGAAGGTATTTTCCACATGACTTATGTGATATTTTATAGCACTAGAACAGAGTTTAAAGAATGACCTTTTCTTTTATTCAACATATTGGTTTATACTTTCAACATGAACATGTCATATTTGTAGATTCTGGGAGTAAGAATGTAAGGAAAATACAAAAAATATGAGAAAGCCATGCAATTAACAATTAAATGATTGAAACACATTATTGTGGTTAATGGTAAGTGATTCTGTTTTCCACTAGTGTTTCTAGTGTTCTGATAAATTTTGTACTGGAAAAAAATTCTAAGATAAAGTTTAATCAATTAAAAATCATCTTTTAACTATAAGAGCACTTATGGAATGATTAGAGGTTAGGCTTTTTATTTTTCCTTCTTAAAAAATTACTTTCCCATATATATATATTTATCAGAGTTTGAAGAAATAATAGTGAATTATTTAACTGAAGTCATCCTATAAGATGATGTTTTTTCTTTTTGATTCTTAAAATTGTTTCCTACTTCAAATATTTTTTCTACTTCCAATATTCATAGTTTTTGTTTTATATGAAATAAAAGACTAATTATAGACCATTGTATTATTCTGTTATTGTTGATTATACATGTGTAGCACATTTTAGGACTTAATACCATTGAGTAAATGTATGAAAGTACAAAATATCCTCTTACAGTTTTTCAGGATTCAAATTGTCAATAAACTTCTGACATGGAACGGGACATTATATATATAAGAAACTGGGTCAGATTTCAAAATGTAAACATTTTCTACAGCCCAATGTCTCAAATGTGACCTATGGTCAGCACCTGTCAAGAGCTGTAAACAGTGACAGGACAGATGATCTAAGAAGCCGTGTCTGAAATAAAAGATGCAAAAAGACGGAGCAAGACACAGCAGCTCAGAGAAACTTGATGATGTTCTTTTCATATTTTAAAGTCAGGAATGTGATGAAACATCACAAAGAGATAGTCAGACACATAGTTTTCTTCATTTTGTCCCATTTTCCTCTTTTCAGACTCTGTGTGGGAATTTAGTATTGGTTTATTTAGGGGAACATTTTCCAGGGTACCCTGTCAAAAGCCTCATTTTCCTCTGTATCAGAGAAGAAAGTCTCCAAAGACAGTAACTTGCCACATTCTTTGGGCTCTCTGAGACTTTCTAGGCATAACTCTTCTGGAGAGAAAGCAAGGGCAGTGGTCATCTGCTGCACTCTGTTGTTTTAGGATTATACTTGAAGATCTCTCAACTCTGGTTTCTTTGTCTAGAGAATGGATAGTTGTGAAGTATATTTGCAAGGAATTCATAGTTACATGTGCATGTGTGAGTCTGTGTGCAATATATAGCAATAACTAAAAAATGTTATTTGATTTGATTCTTCTCTCAGTGGTGATTCATACACAGACTGGGTTCTGGGCTGCCAGTGTCTCGCAAATTTATCTGAGTTTAAGGATATTTATTTTATACGTGATGATGTTTTCTGTTTTCCCTTTTAAAATTTCTCTAGTAACTTCTTGTTACTCTGTAGGAAAAATATTGTTATGAAAATATACATGACTGAATGATCTTATTGTATGATCATAATTTGTCCAGTGTCACTTAATATATTATTATTATTTTTATTACTAGAAATCCATTTTTCAAAATAGTGGGATAATACAGCAGTATAAATTAAAATTCAACTCATCACTTAAGACTCCTGTATAAATGTAGTAATGGGAGATGAATATAGTTTTCAAAAATGAAGATTTAGATTAGCCCTTAAGAAACTCTGAGCTGCTTGTCCTATCAGCTCTAACTGCTTAAAAACCTTGTAGCATTAGTAGCAATGTGTCATAAGCCAGGTAATGTTTATGACAAAGATATATTTTAGCTCTAAGAAGGAGGGAAATCAAAGTGAAAATAACTGAATTTAGACTAGCAGGTGAAATTACTGTAATATCACTGTGCATGTTGTCATCAGGATGTGCTTTGTGCTACCTCAGTTCGACTTGTCCCGACACGTTACTTATTACCTTTTTTTTCCTATTATCTGACTCTATTTCCTTTCTATAAGAGGTTATTGTCCTTAACGACCTATTAAATGTAATCTTGTTTTGTGTTTATTTTGTTCACAACATATTTGTGTACAAACCTTGACAATAAATACTGGCAAGGCATAAGAAGATGACAGACTTGCAAAAGAAAAAGCTCATGTTAGAATCCTCAAGTAGCACCGATCCTGTACCTATCATGCCAAAATAGCAGGTGGACCCTGTTGGAATGATATTGAACATGCATCTCAGTTTGGATGGTAAGATAACACATGTTCCTAAAATGATGTCATCTTTTTATTAAAAATTATGAACCCAGAATGCTACAGGAATAAAGGAGCTATCTTCCTTCTCAGTGTTCCTAGATTACTCTAGTCATTCTTATTAGGCAGTGAAGGATGACTGGTTGGATTTGATAGCTGTGCAGGTCACTTTTAGAGGTCAAATTTTGGAGTTGTCTGATATAATGGGGCCACTTTTCTAAATTAAACCTGTCCTGTCCCCCACTTCAGTCTTACTTCAGGGAAGAAGCCTTCAGTGATTTCTTTGGATTCTTTAGCCCACTCATCCTTTCTCTCTTGTTCATTTGTTTGGCCTTCCCCAGTACTTGGACCCTGTTTGGGGAAGCAGGAAGAAGAAAGGATAAGCAGGTCTATAGAGCTGCTTGTACACTTAAATCTGAAAAGAAATAGTGGAAAGAGAAAGAAGAAAAGGAGGGAGGGAACATTTTGGGGAGGATCCCAGACAGAGAGATGAGATAATCTTGGTTAGGTCTTGGAGGTTGGCCCTGTGGTTACGAAAATAGCTGTGCCAAAATGTGTCAGTGATAGCATGGCTTCTCTCTTCCTAAGTTTCATTTCTATTGAATTTCTCATCATTTTCAAAATGTTCTCAGTCAAGCCCAGTGTAAGTACTCACCTGGGTCCTCAGTCCCAAACATCTAGACGAGGACCTGTAACTTTTGTGCTTCCTGAGATGATATGACTGTTGCATCATTTTCTATTACAGTAGGTACTGGCAAGGACAACAACAGCAAAAGCAATGATATACACAGCACAAAGCTAATGGGCATTTAGTGAGAATAGGTGGGATAAAATCAAGGTTGAGAAAAAAAAGTGAAGCACAGTAGAGAGTGGCCAGTCCTCAGAAGTTTCTGTATTGAACATAGTAGAAACTGCTGTCACAGAATAACAGAGGCATGGACATGGTAAATAATCACGCTGAGTGAGATAGAAAATGGGTAAACAGGACAGGGTAAACACCAAAAGAGTTCATTTAGTTTCTTTTCATTTAAGTATCATGTAGACAATGTCAGTCATTCCTCTCATTTTCGGTGCTCTCTTCTCTTACCAGTGTTAGAGACATAAAACAACCTTGAAGAAAAGTCCTTCATAGGAATTGTTTGACACTACTTATTGCCACTTACTTTCTGCAGATTTTAACCTAGTTTTTCACAAAAGTGTCTGTAAGACAGAGTCACCTTGCAGTGTTTTTTTTTTTTTTTTTTTTTTTTTAATAGGTACACCCGTGATATTGGCTGGTGCCAATCTTAACAGCTGATTTTCTGGTATACTATATCCAATTATTCTTTGTAAAAAAAAAAAAAAAAAAATCAAACTTCTCCAAAGTAATTATTTTGAGGGTTTTCCAAAGAGCTGATACATTGTGCTTTTAAGTAATCTCTTCTTCGGTTTCCACATGGATGCCAGCTAACAGCTAACTCCCTAAAACCAGCACTAGCCCCCACTCCTGGCCTTGCTAGTAGAGGCCTTTGTGAGATAGCAGTGCCCACTTGAGGCCTGCACCTCCCAGCTTCCCCATGCTCACACTCCAGAGATCCTAAAGGAGCTGCTCTCTGGTTCATGGGGGCTGTCTCCCTCATTGACATCAAATCCCACTTTCCAACCAGCATCCCCCTTTGCATCCCACTAAAGCAATAATGTGTGTGCACATCTTTCCTTGGAATCTCTCAACAAAGCCACTTCCATTTCATATCCACTGTGTATTTCCTAAAGGAAGCTTTCCATGCACATCTCCACAGAGGCACACAGCATCTAAGACCTAGTACTTTTTTCTTCAAAGGAGGCCATATCTACCATGATACATCTTGAAGCTTCCTTCCTCCTGTGACCTAAAACTGTCTGGTTCAGAGTGGAGCTTGGCTTTTATTTAATGTTAACTAAAATAGCTATTTAGGGGCTGGAGAGATGGTTCAGTAGAATAAGTTCATGCCTGGCAAGCACTGAGTTCAATCCCCAGTACTGCAAAAACATAAAAGTAAAAAAACCCTAAAATATCTCTTTAGATAACTTGACTGGAAACATTGGAACATTTGCTGCAAAAGGAGCTCTAAGAACCCACATTGTGGCGGATAGATAACTTACTACCATTTGTTCTAGCTTCTCCCTGCCTGTCAGGTTGAAAACATAAGAACATTGTAGAAACAGGCTTTAGATAAAAACATCAATATACAACTACATTTTTATATCACTTGGCTCTTCTAAAAGTTGAATCTTAACAAAATTCTCCTGGGAAGCCTAAATGACAACATAGTTTCTAATGTTTCTGAAAATTTTTCTTTCTTTCTGTTCTTTGGAATCTGGGTCACAGCGATGACTCACAGTACATTTCTTAAGGGATACTACATTTCTCCTTAACCCTAGCAATATGGGAAATTACAGGAAAATAAAAGCATCTAGTGTGTATGCAAATACTATATCAAGTTAATGTGTCTTCACCTCCCCCCTTTCTTTCCCTCATCCCTCTCTTGTTTCTGTGTTCCTCACATAATCATGTAGTAAGCACCCAGTCTACATCAGCACCTCTACTTATACATGGGAATATAGAAACAAATGAGTTACATCCCCATCCCACAACCAGTGTGTGTCTATTTTCTGAAAAAGACTAATAAAAATATTATCAAGCATAAAAACATGCAGTGTTACAGGGAATATTATGGAAACACAGTGTGGAAAGTTTTTGACTTTGCCTGAAATAACAAGACAATTGAGGTAGTGATGGGAGCTTACAGTTAAAGAAATTATTCAAATTTATCTAGTATTCTCACAAAATAAATGTGTATAACTCATTCTATGTATATCCAATCAATCATTGCTGTCTACACAAGAATATACTCAGGGTTTTTATACCAAAATGTTTCCCATGTATTTTCATTATTATCTTTTTAAAATATTATTTATTTATTTATTTATTTATTTATTTATTTGGTTCAAGCTATGGAGCTTGGACTTACAGTGATCTCCCTTTCTCAGGCTTTCAGCACTGGGACCACAGGCGTGCGCCACCATGCCCAGCTTCAGTGGCCAGCGTGGCAGTGTGGCATACGTTACAGGGGATCAAACCCGAGTACTTGTGCCTGCCAGGAAGCTGCTTAGACCACCAAGCTATCTCCCCTACCCAACCCACATAATTTCAAATAATTGAAAATAAATGGGAATGAGAACAATTATCTGGGAATATAAAAGGCCAAAGGATCTTTAAAACTGTTTAGTTTCTTTAGCAGTTGCAAAGCATGACTTTTGAATATTTTATGATTATTCCATTGAAAAACCCAAAAATCAATATAATAATTACCTTATGTACAAATTAAGTGCCAGATACATAAGAATCTTAAGATGACTTTTTGAGGTTTGAAGGATAATGCTTGAGAGTTAAAACACTAAGACTGAAAGGTGGTGGATCAAGAGAATAGAATAGTGTTTATGTAAGACTTCTGAAGTTATAACTCCAGATATTAATCCCATGACTAGAATATAAGGTGCCACATATCCCTAGTCAAAAATATTTATCTCTCTGTTTTGATTTCATCATGTATAAATCAATCATTCAAGCTGATACAGTGTTTGGTTGATAGTTTTGTTATAATGACCTGATGAAATGCTGTAGCATTTCACAGTCCATAACATATACAACAAATGCACTGAATATGAACTTATTATTGACAGTACTATATGAAAAACAAGCTGTGAGCAATATAACTCTAGCAACTTAATCTTAACTCCCAACAATATGTAAGTAATTTTTTCTCTGTGACCTAGAATTTGTAAGATTTCATTGATGAACACAGTTGGAGAATATATAATAGAGCCAGGTGATTTTTTTGGTATGTCTTTCTTCTCTATGTTATTCTTATCTTATAGTACATAACATTTATGTCACTTATGTCAATTGGTATATGTATATAAAATATCTTAATTCTTTTATTACCCTTTTCTTTCTTTCCCTCATCCTTTCATCTCTTGATCCCTTCCTATCTGAGAAATACCTATTTCCCTACTTCCTATTAATTTTTAAGCCATCACTATTTAACACAGGCTGAGTATTCATTCTTAAAAAGTAAAAAAAAAAAAAAAAAAACAACCATAGTATACATGAATATGTCCTTTACTAAAAGTAATTTTCTAAACAATGCAATTAATCTTGGTAAAACAGCTATAGGATATTTACAGCAAACACATCCCTTTTGTGAAAAGTATTATTTCTTAAGGCATAAAAGCCCTCTAGGTGTCTGTCCAGAAGCTCTTAGGATGAATATTTTCACAAAGTGAGTCAAAATTCAAGGGAGTAGACAACAGAAATACCCATTCTTTCCAGGAAAATCCAAGCAGAGATAGAGTAGCTTCATCTGTCTCAATTTACAGATAAGAAAATTAACTGCAGTGACCTAGAAACACTGTATACTTGCCTGCACATTTTATAGAAACCTAAGCTGTTTCTCAACCAGCAACTGTGTGCATGGATACATACATGACTGTAGCTAGCTTTGTCTCTGCAAAATTGAGAAAGTGAAGCACCAAAAGTTCAAGGAGGCTCAGGACACTTCAAAGCAATTCAGGGCAAGAACTAAAAGATGAAGGAGCTCAGTTCTGGCTTCTCAGTCACTGAAATATCATTCTGTGTACAGCTTTGTTGATAGGTAATTTTATAAAACAGAAACTAAGAGCTTGTGTCTGATTCAGTAATAATGGGTTTAGGATTTCCTTAGCACAGAAATGGTTTGCATCTGCCTGTCTAGCCCCCTGCAGCCTAATGCTACCCAGTCTGTTTGCTCTGGTATTTAAAAAGCAAGTTAAATGTACAACAGGCATGCTGACTACAGGAAATAATAGGATTTGCTGTTTTTCCCATTACTTTTTTTCTTTCTTTTTCTTTTTTAATGTGATAGTGGAAATTGAACTCAGGACTGTGCGCTTGGAGACAGACACTTGTGCCGTTGATCTATCTCCCTGGTCCCATGGTTTGCTGTTGTGATTTAAGATTTCATTTAAAAAGTTCACAGCAAGTTAGGTATGGTGGTATACACCCATAATCTAGCACTCTGGGAAGCTGAGGAAGGAAGATCATAAATTGCAACTCTGACAGGACAACATAGCAGTTTAACAATATCCTGTCTCAAAATGAAAAAAAAAAAATTAAAAGGACTGGGATGTAGTTTGATGTGAAGGTCCTGGGTTGAATTCCTAGTACCAGATATTACATGCATACATACATAAATATTTTCAAAAAGTTAACAGTAAAGTATAAGCAAAAGAAGAAAGTAATTAAAATTTAGGATAGATTAGGTAGAATAAAGGAAGGTTATAAACTGTGAGAGCTCACTATACAACATGGGAAGAAGGAAAATAGGAAAATATTTTCAGATCTGAAGTTATTTATAAATAATACACAAGGAGTAAATACATCATTTGTATTTGTCCATAATATGAAAGTATATAGAAAAATATATACATATAATGTAGAAGAATTATAATTTATAATTGGAAATTAGACTGAAATGGTGTACAGACCAGGGATTAATACCACAGATAGAGTGCATTGTTTGTTTCATATGTCCACATTTTAGTCTTTCATTTACAGAAATATGACTCTTGTTGGAGATCCTTTAAATCTTTGAAGAATTTAAAATTTATCAGTAGGTATAAAGTTTAGATCTTAGTTAAGGACTAAGTAAAGATCAAATCAAGTATATAACTGATAAATCTCCATGGTTCTGAAACTCCTTGAGACTAAACATCATTCCCACTACTTCAGGGGCCTCAA
Organism: Ctenomys sociabilis; assembly: GCA_004027165.1. Taxonomy (NCBI): domain Eukaryota; kingdom Metazoa; phylum Chordata; class Mammalia; order Rodentia; family Ctenomyidae; genus Ctenomys; species Ctenomys sociabilis. Next base: position 12,725 of record PVKA01016435.1, read on the forward strand.
AAGCATGTGTGAGGGCATCATTCTGACCTCATGCAACAGCTGCTGTCAAAAGTGGTTGTACCACTGTGAATTTACATTCAAAATTATTCTAACGTCTTTATTAACAGGTAACCAATTTTTTTAGTAATTTATTTAATTGTGATTTCAATCTGCTATTCTAATTATCTGCTTTTTATTATTTAAAATATGTGCAATATACATTTTTCAAGAATTGAGAGGAAACTGTTCCTATTAGTCCCATTTTTACATTTTAAAGTGTAGATACATAAGGAGTCTGTACTAGTTAAATGTATGAAAAAAAATACCTTTTAAAAACTTTACTTCACATGAAACAGACTTACTGCCCAAAACATTAATATATTCTTCACAAAACATTTCTCAGGTAATTAGACTTTTGGTAAGAGGAAATTAATTTGCTTACATATATCTGTTCCTTACCAGATACTTTGAAATTGTAACATAACCGAAAGAAGCACGCAAGGAATATTCCAGTGTCAGCCTCACCCACTACACTGTGATGTTCAAGTGAAAACATGTTTAGTATCATTTGTAAAACAATATAACACACAGTTTAAGCACTCATCTTTTGAAACTAGATTTGGCTAGTTTAAGGCTTCATTTGTATTTTCCTTTATTTTTACCTATTCCTTTTCTTTTGAATTAATTGAGCACTTTATTGCCATGCTGCCACTGTACATTCTGATACCATCCTTGTTGTACCCCTATTTTTCTCATGTAAAGTGCTCAGGTTGAAAGACAGCTACACGCACAAGCTTCTAGGACACTCTTCAGGACCATAGCTTAGTGAGCTGCTGCCATGAGGAGCCTGGGGGACACAGCTGTCTCCACCAGCCTCTCAAATTGAGGGAGTGTTGCAAATGCGCATGCACTCACTGGTATTGGATTACAACCTAGCCAAACCACTCTGTGGTTTCGAATAAGTTAAATTCTTTATCACTTGTGGAATGACAGATTAAAGGTTTGGTGTAGTCTGTTGTGCTAACAAAGCATGCACTGAGGATTCCCCAGATGTTCATCAGCATGCCAGATCTTTAAAGCTTTGAAAGCACTCTCAGAAGATTAATTACACATCAGAACAAAGAGCCATCAATGTTCTGAGGGAATTCCAGCAGTAACTCCAGTGATCTGTGGCTAGCAGGCTACTGGGAGACTTGTTTTCAACTGCACTTTTCAATCCATCTCTTGTGCTTCAAGGATTCACTGAGGCATGCCAGAGTTGGAAACAGTCGATTCCCCTCAAAGTATTCTTTAAGCACCTGAGCCCGTGTCTTTACATGATTCTAGAGATTCTAATAACATTCTAAAAGCTACAGTACTTATTATTTAGTTACTGAACATACAACTGTCCAAGTCCCAATGGAATGATAAATAAGTGAAGAAATTTTGGTAAAAAGTTAGTACTTAAAGCTTAAAGGATAAATAAACTTGTTGATCTCTGTATAGTTAGTTCATTTTCTATATAAATGTATCTTAGTAATAGGATTGAAGTCTTAGTGATGATGGTTCTGATGACAGAATTTATTTGTAATTTATTATGAAATGTATGAGGAAACAAAAGACAGGTTTGACTGATCACTACAGTAATTAAAAGGAACTACATAAAGCTTTATGCAAGAAAAATTTATGTTATTTATATGTTGCAGTGATCTAAGAATGGTATGACTTTCATGTTTTACATTAAAACTAATTTATAAGGAAAATAATATAGAGATGTACCTTTTTATGTGTTTAATACAGGATCTACAGAGCCTCACTCACAGATTTAACTTGTGGTGATACTCCTGTTTTCAGCCCCCCAAGCACTGGGATTGCAAGCTCATGCCACCACACTCAGTCTCAATCCCAGTGTCAGCGCGTCCTGGGATTGGGGCTGGCATAGCACGCCAGGGATAGATCCGAGTTCTTGTACCTGCCTAAGCAGGAACTTGAGTCTCCTGAGCTATCTGATCAGCCCCCATTCTTTTTATTGACGCTACTCATTTTTTAAAATTTTATTTTAAGGAGAATTAGAAGCGACGGACATGATACAGAATTTCAAAGCAAGATGAGAGAAAATTAATAATTGTTATTATATTTCATGTTATCTTCAAAATAGTTTTTTTAGATTATAAGATATAGGCATGCAAAATTGATCAAACAATATAAGCACTAACTGTGCCTTTCAGTGAACTAATAGAAATTAATAATATAATTATCTTCGCTGATTGCTGCTTGCTGAAAGTCAGGACTGCTCCTGCTGTTGACCAACATTGCAAAGTTATCCCACCGAGTTCTGTGCTTGTCGTAAGGGCAACTATCTCCCTTGCAGGGCACATCCAGGCAACTGTGCTCTCCCCAGGTAGTTCTTTTTCTATGCTGGGTATTGGTTTATTTTAAGATGTATTCAACTTGTCTTACAGAGAGAGAGAGAGAGAGAGAGAGAGAGAGAGAGAGAGAGAGAGCTAAGTAACTGAAATGGTTAACTATAAAATCTAAGAGCCTGCAATCTTTTTCTGTGACAGTCAAATTTTCAGAGAGTGATGGATTTGATTTTCATATATGGATGTTGTACTGTGTTTTAGGGGAGTGTGTGTGTGTGTGTGTGTGTGTGTGTGTGTGTGTGTGTGTGTGTGTGTGTAGGGCTGGGCAAACCCTAATTATGTATATATAAATTAATTAGACCTGAAAGCTAGCTCCCTAAGTTTCTGCTGAGTAAACTTTTGTTTCTAGTGAAGAATTAACACACAAAATGTTACAAAGAACTTGGCTTTACTAACATTCTTGAAACATTTAATGTAATTTTGAAAATGTTCAGTGTTGTATTGAAGGTATTGATTTTTTAGCATGTGGTCCAAATTCAGGATTTTTTCATAATATTCTGACATAATGATGGATTTGATGCATTGGCTACTTGATATTGTCAGACTCTGTGCTAAGAACTTTCTATCCATTACCATAGACTTATCCCTATGTGGCAAATATTTTTTTATACATATAGAACCTAAGTGCAGATTAGCAACAAAATAATGCCACATAACTACTACTTCCCAAAACTGATTTTTTATTATTTTTTTTATTTTCTTATTTTTTAATATATTTGGTTGTTACAGGATCTTACTTCACTGCTTGGACTCAGTGATGCTTCTCTTTCCAGACTTCCTGGCACTGGAGTTACAGGAATGTGCCACTGTTACAAGACTTGTTGCCAGGAGAGTCCACCTCGGGGTGGGGCTGGCATGGTATGTGGTGCTTGGGATTGAACTGTGGTCCTCACGCTTGCCTAAGTTTGCCTAAGCAGGCACTTTATTCCAGTGATCTATCTCACCACCCCCTAAATGGATATTTGTAAATATCCATTAATGAACCTCAAAGTACAGACCCTTAAGTCCTACATGGAGCTGACTTCATAAAATGTACTAGAAGTACAAAAGGCTAATTTGTATGAAGCAGTCTTAGATATGTAGGAAACACTGTTTATTATTAATAGGACAATTTGAGTTGTCTATGAGGCAGACAATGATGGGTAAGAGGTTCAGTCTACTGAGCAGAAGTATGTAATGTAAGGGTTTTTCTGAGTGGAATTTGTATAATTATTATACATCTTGCCCATTCCTCTTGACACCACATGGTCCATGAGGGAATTATAAAAGAAGAAACTCTTGTTTATGAGCATAAAGCAACACTTTAATGTTAGCAAGGTCTATCCTCAAAGATCATACATGTCTGTCTACGAAAGCCTAAGTTGGAGCTTGTGGTCTTTTGACGCTTGGGGAAAATGGCAATTTTCAGAATTTCCTCAATTATAAATTTAATCTAAGCAGAGATAGCCTGTCCTAAGGGGGACTTCACCAGGGATATCCATGTGACATTGTACTATCTCATTCCTAAATTTTCTTTCTAAGAAATAAACATTGGCCAAACAGTGAACCAAACACTGGCCACTAAATTAGTCCTCCATCATTTTCATGAATATAAATAAGGAGGTTGGATGGGGCAAACAAAGGAACTCAGTGTCCATGGCTCTTTACACTTATAAAGGACAGAGGAAAAAATGAGAATTTTATCTTACTTTAAATAATTTGTTTTCTAAGACATTCTGTGTACTGCAAGGGCATTGTGTTTTGAGTAGAATGTGAGTGATGGGAAAAATGATTAGTGAGTCTCTCCTCTTTCTGAATTGGGAAGTCTGTTATTAACTTGAATCAGATTCATGAGTATGGTACACGTGCTTGTAGAATAATATTGGAAAGAAACAGATACCTCACTTTTGCTGTAGATTCACTCATATATACTAGTCTCACCTTTTATTTCTTTGGCAGAAAATTGCCCTACAACATACAGCTGACTTTCATAAAATATCAGTAAATTTGAAATACCAGATGGAGACCTTCATCTTGGCAGTTTTTAGCTGTTCTTTTCCATTTTATAGACTCAGAATGAATACTTATCTTGTTAGTTTATGCTCTATTGTACAAAGGTTCTGTTTTGTGTAAATGAATGTCAATCAATTTAGAACAAATTGATTTCCATCTCTAAAAAATGAAATATCTTACCCTTCAAATAGATGCTTTTTCATGAATGTGTCATTTACATTTGATTTCTGACCTCAGCTTTCTCTATTGATTGTAGCATATAAGTATTCATGCTTTCCATCTTGAGATATGAAAGTTCTCTGCTTACTATTTTCTCACGCAAGATCTTCCTGTATTATGTGCATTACATCTGAATAACTCCCCAATTCTTGCAACTTGAATCTTGTAGAATACGTTTCAATTTGCTCCAATTCCGCAGAGTAGCAAGGTGAGCTGTTAAAGGTGTTGGGGAGAAAGAAAGGAAAGAGAAATATACTGAAAACTGCCTTCAGAAATAAGAATGTAGCTGATAGTGTATAGCTTACAAATGCCATTTCTTGAAAATTGGGCTAAAGCTGAAAGCAAACCTGTGACCGGAGACAATTACAGGCTTAAATAGAGTTAGTCTTGTATGTCCATCTGATAGTAGGACTATTGTACTACTTTTTCCTTTTTGCAATTATCTTTATTTCTTTATTTCTTGAGCTGTTAATCATCATTCTTAGCCTCTATATTTATGACTACAACAGTGGGGAAAAAGCAAAATCTATAACCTCAAAGAAGCTTTTTTTCCCTAAAAATGTAAATCTCAGTGGAGTACATTTTGTATGGATTCCTTTTCTCCAGTGACATAATTGTGATTTGTTAGATTAAAATTTTATAGCTCATAGTCAGCAAAATCTTACTCATGACTCACTGCTTGAAATGTTTGGCAATAAATCTAAACAGTTGGCTTCTGCTTTTTGAAAGGATTGATTGTACAAATTTCTCTTTTAGAAATTCAGGTGCGAGTTTGCTCAAGAAAACATACATTTTCTACAGCTTGAATTGTTACTACCCAACAATATGAATATGCAAGTTATTTATATTTTAAAAATATTGAAGTGCAAGGGCTTGAGTTCAAGCCCCAGTTCTGCAAAAAAAAAAAAAGAAAAAAAATATATATACATACATATATATGTGAGGGAGTGATATGCAGCTTGGAAAAAGAAAAAAAAAGACCTCTGCTGCATACTTAGTGACATTGGGAAACTCACAGAACATATTGCCAAATGATAAAGAAAAGCAAAATGCAAAATTTTATCTATATCGTAGTGCTTACTATTGTGCAGAGTGAAATTATTGGGGGGTCAGTTCACCTGGGAATGAGAGCTAAGCTGTCAGCTATCAAAATAGCCAATTAAAGAGCAAAGGGTTTTTTAATCATTCATGCAATAATATGAGAGATTTTTGAGGAGGAGCATCCAACTCCCCTGACTCATTTTCCTCCCAGGAATAGCACACTAGTAGAATCAGGAAGACGTGGACAGTGGTCAGGCTCTCACTGTTGAACATATTCCCCTTAAAATGATCTGGTTGTTCTGAGAACTTGAGACAGAGGAAAGGGCTGAGAATATACTAAGCCTAATTCCGGTATGCCTTCTTGGTTCTGAGAACCCTAAAGAGGACTTTAGTCCAAAGTCTCAGTGAGATAGAGACCAAGGAATGAAGACAGAAGGCCAAGAGTGGAAATATGGGACAAGATATGATTGACCAGGTACTCCAAGTCCTCAATGAAGCTCCCTGAAGAGATTCATGCACTGTGGTGCATCAAGTCTGTAGGAGCAAGGGCAGCTGCTCCTGGATACCTTTCAGGCAGAGCCTTTGCAAGTGCACATGATTGGACCTGTAAAGTCACACATAATTTTTTTAACCACAAACTATACCCATTTGAAAAAAGAAAAGAAAAAAAAATATATATATAAACATATATGTATCACAAAATGGTAAACTGTAAACAACTGAGGTTGGTAACCTATGAGGGATGAGGTACAATTGGGTAGTTTATAAATAATATCATACTCATCAACATATGCTTACATAAATACATTCTAAAATAATTATGAAAAAAATCAATATAGTTCATTGTGTTATACAGTGAGCCTGAAAATTTATTTTAAAGACTATTAGATGTATCTTTTGGAACCATGTTAAAGTTTTATATTTCTTAAAAAAGAAACCAAGAAAGATGGAAGAAAAGGGTAAGACAAACTATAAAAGCCAACAAACTAAATGGCATTTCAAATCAATATTATGACATACAGGAAGAGGAAGTTAGAAAGTAATTTTTAACATGGAATTCTTTATTTCATGCCTTTTGTTAAAAGGGAAAAAATCTAGAATAAGCACTGTTTTTTGTTTTTCTTTTTGTTTTGATGGTACCAGGGATCAAAATCAGGACCTTGTGCTTGCCAAGCAAGCACTTATTCCACTGAGTTATCTCCCCAGCCCCGGAATAAACACTTTTGCACTGGGTTGGAAGCATAGTGATCACTATCAACTTGGAATTGTCATACCTGTAGGTGTCTTTGTGTGTTATATGTATACTTTCAAACTTTGCCTTCTGAAAGGATTTAGAAGCAATTACATGGGGGCCGGGGAAATGGCTCAGTGGAATAAGCGCTTCCCTGGCAAGTGCAAAGGCCTGAGTTCAATCCCCAGTTCCACAAACTACTAACAGTCAAACAAAAAAACAACCATTAACATGGCAGTAGGAATGAATCTCCCCAGTACCCAGGTATTAGTTTCCTCTAAAAATCTAAGGTTTCTTGGAAAAATGGTTGCTTCTAGATTGAATCAAGGAAAGTACTATGTAAAATAAAAGCCTGGAATATTTTTTTCTTTTACCTGATAAATAATAAGGGTTTTTTTGGGGTTTTTTTGTACATGGAGTTGAACTCATGCTAGGCAAGCATTGTGTCACTGAGCTATACTCCCAGCCATGAAAATGAAGATATTTATATAGTTGAGATATGCCCCAAAGACACAGAATTTATCTTACGTGGACATCTACTGGATAGATCTGGGAAAACTTAAGCGTCAATACAAATAATGAAGTTTATAATCAAATAGGTGTTAATCCAGGGAGAAGTAGGAATCTATATATGCATATTAATGTAGCTTTTGAAAAGTGTTAATAAGTAAATGGTCGTAATGTCTTTTCCAGTTTAGAAAATTCCAAATGCAGCATTAATGATGCATGTAGAAAAGCATGCTAATAATAATTTGAAGCAGAGGTCATCAGCTGATGCTAAAACTAGTGGGAATAAATTTGATTAACTACAGGATATTTGCATAGGCTTAATTGTCTTCCCAGAATGTACTTATTCATAATAAAAGACAAAATTATGATGATATAGTGGAGACATATGTCAGTGTCCACTTTAATTAAATCAGCAAGGGGATGAATCAGTAGCATGCCACTCCTCCTTAAAAAGAACATCAGACAAACCCAAACTGAGGCACATTCTGCGCAAAAACTGGCCTATACCCTATAGAAAATGTCAAGGTCGTGAAAGGAAAGATAAAACATGTCAGAGACTGGTTCAAATCAGAAGACACTTAAAAGACATAATAACTGAATACAATGTGTGATCCTGGGTGAAACTTGAGACTAGACTGGAGTACCTTACACTATTGATATTACTGCCACCACTTACAAATAATAATCACATTTGTTGACTTACACAAAAGTACCGTTTGGGTATTTCCTTTTTTGATAAGAGAATTTTTTTTAAGTAGGAAATATTTGTGATTAGCATTCTTGAATTAAACTTACAAATAGTATTTAATAAATACACCTGATTTTATTACACTGCACGGATCCTAGTAAGAGATTTTTATTTTTAATGTGTAAAACAAAGGTTAAAAAAATGAATAAATATCCTCTGGATTTGTGTTCCAGCTTTAGCTTTTCTTCTTTGTGGAAACTGACATTTCCCCCTCCTTTTTGCCTCAAATTATGTGGAGTAGTGCTGCTGATTTTCATTTGTCTGAAACTGCTAGGCAGAAGGATGTTTCCCCATCTTATGAAGTGCATTCATTTCTGTACAATATTCTGTTGGGTGTGAGTGGCTCTGATTTCCATTTTCTCCAGTTTTTATTTCTAATTTCTATTTCCCTTCCAGGTTTGAGTTGAGGCATGTAGCATCTCACCTCTTTATGATTTTTCTTATATACTTTAGCTTATTCTTGAGCCCACATAAATATTTTAATGTTATTGAGATTTCATTTGTTCTCAAAGATTGTTTAAACCTTTGTCTACTGTAGTCATATTCCTTTATCTTTTATAAAATTCTCAATTATTACAACGTTAAGTCAACAACATTCCCATTAGAAAGCCCACATCTTTATTCCCACAGAGTTTTTATACACACATGCACACACACACACCCATCTTTTACTCTTAGGATATATTTTTCTATTTATTTTTTTGTATTCTTATTGTCTAGTTCCCTGTCTTTTAAAGTGGGTAGTGTTCCTTCCTGAATCTTATTTAAAATTCAAAGAACTCTGATAAAAATAACTGAGTTGTGATAGCCTTAGTTTTTTTAGCTCTTATCTGAGGCTCATTAATTTCTGCAGCAACTTTTATGTGGTAGGAGATCATGATATAAAATCATCACTAATAAGATATACACTTTGCTGCATTGTTCAGTTTTTACCATGGCTAGAGTACTAGCAAGGCATAAAATATAAGCACCTTTGATCTTTCCTCATTTTTATCTATACCTTCCATCTGACTAAAACAACCAGTTGCTGAGTCTCCAGGAGCAGACAGTGGGCGAAGGGTAGAAGGTAGGCCTAAAGAACAAGTAGAGCTATGGTGGCATATTTCTCTTTGTTGCAAATGATATGTAATTTGCAAACCTATGTGCTTTATCATTTCCGAACTACTGCAATCTCAAGAATTTACAAGGATTTCCACAGCACATTTTATAGTCCTGTCTTCCTACTTTCCTTCAAAAGAAATTCAATTTTTTAACCCACACAATCCAACTATACCTCATTTCCCTTTCTGTTTTTTTCTTTTTCTTTCAATTTTAGTACAGGGTCTACAGGATCTCACTAAGTAGAAGGGACTCATAGTGACCAGCTTGTGATCAGGCTCCCAAGAGCTGGGATTACCTGTGTGCACCACCAGTAATCAATCATTGTCTCAGAGGGCCCTAGGGGCAGGGCTGGCATTTCACTTTTTTTTCTTTTTTAAAACGAACTTCATATCTTGCTTAGGTTTGAAGCATCTTCTACACTCCCCTACTGATGCCTGAATATACAACCACAGCTATAACTTTCAAACTTGGTCTGTATATGAAAGCCAGTCATTCAGCTATTTCAAAATGACATGTACATAGTGCACCTGGTTGTTTGGGATGTATATTGAGTCTGTTTTTTAAAAGGTATTCAAAATTTAGTGTTTGTGGAATGAGGTTATTATGGAGAACTCAGGGTAGCTGTAAATTCAGATTGATTTGGAACCATATTGGTTGCCTTTGGGGAAGCTGAGCCACTTCCCTTACTGGTTCTTCCCCCCTCCCAGTATCATATCATTAAGGTGATAATGTTGGCTGTCAGAATTTGTTGTGATGAGCAGATGGATTGCTAATACTTTTTGATTGATTTCTCACTCAGTTCTGCTATAAAGCTTAATTGATGATTCTACCATCCACAATTTAACTGGTACCTATTAAATTTAAACTTGAAAAGCCTGAAAAACTTTTGCCCAGAAGAAGCTTGCTTTTTTCATTATCTATTTTTTATTTTCATTATCGGTTTTCATTTTACCTATAGTTAGAAAATGCATGTCATTTACAGGAACACATTCTGAAGATTTCTCTTTTGAACTTGTGTCATGCTTTATAAATTATTCTCTGAGATAGTGAGCTTTACTTCCATTATTGTTTCTTTCTGAAGGGAATACCAGAAAGAGATTGTGGTTGTGAACAGTTATTGTTTCTATTACTGTTATTAAATATTTTTTCATTAAGTACTTAGTAAATGAAAGAATCGATCAGTGGCCTTCACTGTGATATAGATAAATTTCTCTCAGTCATCAGGTATCTTTACTTTCATGCAATTTCAGCATGAGCATTCATTGATCTGCATTTTAGAACCAGTGACATTTCTTTAACACCACTGTCTTTCATTAAATATAGAAAATTGAATAATAGCAACATAGCATTTCACTCAAAGTTAAAATTATTTTTAAAATTTCCAATTTTGTTGTCTTTTGAAATATGTAGTGTTGAAATATTAGCTGAAAATGTACTTTCCATTCATGTATTCATTTATAATATATACATATATATGCACATATAGACAATCATAAATGTATGTGTTATACATACAGTAATATATATACAATATATACTGTGAGATATATATATATATATATATATATATATATATATATATATATATATGCCTGTTAGAGTTAATTCTAGAAGTACAACAGTGAAGTAAAGAGAGTCATTTTCATTATATAACCTTGTAGGGGATGAGAGAAGCAATGGGAAAAGCATGTCAAGAAAAAGAAGTAACATTTCTGAGTTAGTATCAGGCAGCGACAAGTGCTGTAATGGAGAGCAATAAAGGAGGCCTGATGTGTAGGACTGGGAGGGTACTTTAGATTGAGCCTCAGGGATTTGACCAAGGATTCAGGTGGCAAGAGGAAGGTAGGCATGAGAAGACTCAGCATGCAGAGCATGCAAGCCATAGAGAACAGTGAGAGCAATGACTTCTGAGCAGGGACTGTGCTTGGCCTATGCAGGACCTGACGTAGGAAGGTGGGCATGGAAGCTATGCAATTCACCATATGTAGCCCATGTCACATAGGGTTTAAAGACCATGGTAAGGAGTTTATATTGTGTTTTCCAAGTAAAATTTAAAATTAGTAAGTAAGTTTAGGGAAATAAAATTTGTTTTATGTCTGTGCATGTTCAATCAGTTCACCCTACTAAAGATACAAATTTCTGAGAACATAGGACATAGCAAAAATCAATTTATTACATACCATTTTGTTCCACTCATTTTTCAATTTTTTATTTTTTTAATTTTTGTTTTATTGAAGTACAAATATCAAAGAGATAGTTTTAAGATATCTTGACAAGATGGATTTGATAAATTAGTACATTGCAAACTGTTTTCATAATGTTTTGGTATCATAGAAGATGCACACATGATATTATACTTACAGACATTATTACACCATATGTCTCTTATCGGTAAACAAAGAGAGTGTAGCTCTTTGCATATCTTATTTTTTATACCTGAATTACATCAAAGATTCAATAATTAATACTTTCTACCTTGATATTTTTCCTAGTGGTTGTCCATATTACTAGAAGCTGACATAATATCCTGTCCAACCACCATTAGTGCAAATCTTGCTTCTCATAGAATTATGCAGAAGTACTGCATATTTATTATTCTAACTGTACTTTTTATACATACGCATCATGGTTCTTCCTTTGCATCCCACTTTTTTTGTCATAGAATTATGTAGAAGCACAGCGTTATCTATCCCAACTGTACTGCCCATACACACACATCATGATTCTTCCTTTATATACCCCTTCCTTTGTCTACACCTGTCAAAGATGGGCACTCCATTGTCATTTAACTAACTTAGGTGTTTGAACTCGACAACAAATCCAACACAGTCCAGCATTCCACGACAATTGTGAGTTATCCGAAGTTGTCAGCCATAGCCATTTACAACTCAACTTAATATTATGAGCCCACAATGTATACTTCATTTTCATACTTTTCTACTGGATGGTTAATACCTAGATAGAGCAAGACTTATATACCAACACCTGTACTTTATGTTTCTTATGAGGTCAGTGAAGTCCCCTCAGGGTTTATCTTGTAATCCTGTACCTTACTCTGTAGATCCTTTGTCTGTGTCATCCATGTGGATGAGTCATGGCCAATGCTTGACCAGTTTGCTCTCTGTGAGAGCCTGAGAGAAAGTTTTCTCTCCATGTGATTCTCCCCAGGCACACTATAGAACTTTTTTTTTTTTTTTTTTTTTTTTTTTTGGTGGAACCAGGGATTGAACTCAGGCCCTTGCACTTGCGCTTGCCATGGAAGCGCTTATCCCACCGAGCCATCTCCCTTGCCCCTATAGAACTTTGATCTCTTTCCTCTGTGGCTTCATAATCTCCTTGTTCAGAAAATTTGGAGCTCAACTGAGTTTCATGATGTTGCAGTACAGGTTCTCCTATGTCCTAAGTCTTCGCTGACCTTGAAAGGCTAGGGCCAAAATGTGGTTGGCCTTGTGGCTCTTCTATTTCTCCAACTTTGATCTGTGAACTTAGGTTGTTAATCATCCAGAAGAAAAACTGATTAGTATCCTGCAGCATATGCCATTCACTTTGCCTTATTGGACTCAATTGATTTTAGTTGTTGTATGATGTTTCCATTTGTATTTCTGCTTTTCACTTCTTATACTAGGGAGACTATATGATATGTACACATGCGTGTCTGGTTTATTTCACTTATGAGTATATGTTCAACTGGCATCCACTTCAGTATAAGTGCTTCAAACTTATCATTCTTAACAGCTGAGTAATACTCCATTATATAGAAATACCACATCTTTTTCAACCATTTCTCATGTGATGGACATCTTGGTTGTTTCCAAGATTTTGCTATCACACATTGCGCTGCTATGAACAAAGGTACACATATATCACTATGATACAATGTTTTCAGTTCATCTGGGAAAATTCCCAGTAGGAGGATAGCCAGCTTGAATGGGATTTCTAGTCCTACTCTTTTGAGGAGTCTTCACACTGACCTCCACAATGGTTGCACCAGTCTACATTCCCACCAGCAGTGCAGAAGTGTTCCCCTTTCTTCACAACCTCTCCAACATTTGTTGTTGGTTGACTTCTTTATGATAGCCATTCTTTCTGGAGTTAGATGGTATTTCAGTGTTGTTTTTATTTGCATTTCACGGATGACTAGCAATGTGGAGCATTTTTTCATATATTTATTTGTTTCTTTAATTTCGTCCTCTGAGAAGTATGTATTCATCTCAGATGCCCATTTCTGAATTGGGTCTTTAAATCACTCAGTTATTTTTTAAAGCCAGATAATTGTTGGTGGTACATTCAGTTTAGTCAAAAAATGTTTATTGAGTGACTGCATGTTTTCAGGAATAGTGTTATCTATGTTGGAAGAAAAAAAAAAACAGAACAAATAAATATAGCACACAATACAGTTATAGAAATAGATACATAATTATTTGATCTCTTATTTTACCTTGATGAAGAGGTTTAACATTCTATAGTTAGAAAGTCATGTCATGCAATAAAATAGATTTAGACAGTAAGAATAATATACAGTCATTCTCTTTATTATCTTATAACCTTTATACCTAGCACCAGATTTTGTTTTGTTTTCTTTCTTTCTGAAAAAGATAATGTTTGATATATAGCAAATCCTTGAAATTCTGTACCTTGAGTGCTTTAAAGCTAACTTAGAAAAGTAAACTGAGTTTAACGAGCTTTTATGTGAATGCACTCTTTCTTCTTGCTAGCCAGAGATGCTCCTGACAGGGCAGGAGGCTTGTGCTGTCAGAACTCAAGCAAGAAAGCAGGAAAACCTCAAGAGTTTCTTTCTTCTCTCTCTCTCTCTCTCTCTCTCTCTCTCTCTCTCTCTATATATATATATATATATATATATATATATATATATATACTTTTTTGAAGCAATTTATTAGTATGAAAGAGAGAGAGTGACAGAGAGAGAGAGAGAGAAGGGATTTAATACTTTTACCAAACCTATTCCCTGAGAGATTTTTTCCTGCTTAGGGAAAGTAATAAGTAATACATCAGCTTCATTTTTAGTGAAATATTAATAAAGTGCCTTAGCATATATTATAGCACATCTTTTGAGTTAATTCTTTAATATACCTTTTATGATTTCACATGTTGTCTTATATTTTATTGATTTAAGGGTCAAATGCAGATCAAATCCCTGCCCCCCCCAAAGACCTCATCCAGGAAGAATCATATACTTAAAAATATTCACCTTTTCTCTTTAATGGTACTGATTCATTTAATATTAAGTTTAAAATATTTTAAAGTTTAAATTAACCTTTTCATTTTCAGCTGTATCTTATAATTTCAAAAGATTAATGCTGAGATTTATTTCAATTTAATTTATATGATCATTGAGGTAGAGTTTGCTCTTTGTCATTACCTATAAATAATATATTCAAAA
>PVKA01016435.1:27448-48022 GCA_004027165.1 Ctenomys sociabilis
AAAGAAAGAAAGAAAGAAAGAAAGAAAGAAAGAAAGAAAGAAAGAAAGAAAGAAAGAAAGAAAGAAAGGAAGGAAGGAAGGAAGGAAGGAAGGAAGGAAGGAAGGAAGGAAGGAAGGAAGGAGAGAGGGAGGGAGGGAAGAAAAGAAGGAAGGGAGGAACGAAGGAAGGAAGGAAGGAAGGAAGGAAGGAAGGAAGGAAGGAAGGAAGGAAAGAAGAGTATTTCTATAAAATTTCTGTCTGGTCACACCAAGTCGGTGAAGCCACTCATAAAGTGAACCTGATCAACAAGCCAAGACGATTGCTTAGTGGCCAGGGATATGGCTCAATAGAATAAGCGCTTCCCTGGCAAGCACAAGGGCCTGAGTTCAATCCTTGGTTCGGAAAAAAAAAAAAAAAAAAAAAAAAGACCATTACTCATCACAGGGCCAATGCAGCTATGGCATTTTAGTGAGTTCTTGTATATATTCCAACTTTCTTGCCCTATCAGCTCAGTAATTTGAACATTGTAGGGTTTATACTACCTGTAATATGTACAACAACCATGGCATAAATCTGACTATTGAGCAGTGGAACCAATACTCTTAAGAGTTACACTGCACAACAGTGGGCATAACAACACTCTATAAAAATCAAAAAATGAAAAAAAAAATTGATCACATACCTACATATAAGTAATAAACAAATAGAATTTGAATTTAAGATCATGGTATTATTTATATTATAAATTCCTGATATAGTTAGGTCTAAATCTTACAAATACATATAAGCTCTATTTAAGGAAATTACAAGACTTGAAAAAAGAAACTGAATAGCTAAATTAATAGAAAGCTATTTCATGTAATCTATAATGATCAATATTGCCAAAATTCTAATTCTTGATGATATAATATATGGATTCAACACATTCACATTAAAAAGTATACATAGATAGTATGTGGATATCAACAGTCTAATTCTCAAGTAGATATGAAGAAAGAGGAAAACAACCAGAATAAGCAACACAATATCCAACAATAAAATAAGATCACTCCCACTATGCCATTTCAAAACTTTAATGCTATATAATAAAAAAGATAAATAAATAGGTAACTGATCAATAATAAAGTAGACAATCCAGAAACAAACCCTCAAAAACATAATGATAGTTTCTTTGACAAAGGAGCAAAGAATATACAGTGCTTAACAACCATTTTCAGGAAATGTTAGATAAACTGGACACCTAGAGTGAAGGAAGGAAGGAAGAAAGGAAAAAAGAAAGGAAGGAAGCAAAGAAGGAAGCAAGGGAAGGAGGAAAAGATCTAAGCATAGATCTTGTAATTTTTACAAAAAAATAACTTAAAATTGATCAAACCCTAAAATATAAAATGCAAAACAGTAAAGTAATGAAAAATGAACATTAGACAAAATACAGATTACCTATAATGTGCTATTAAATTTTTACGTATGACCTCAAAGTCATGATTTATGAAATAATCAACAAGCTTAACTTAACATTAAAAATCTATCTTCTATGCAAAATAATGACTTGAGGGCGAGGTAGATAGCTCAGCAGATTAAAGCACCTGCTTCAGCAGATGTAGGGACCAGGGTTTGATACCCCACATGCCTTACCATCCCACACATAGAGTGCACTCAGACTGGGATTGAAATCAGATGTGATGATACACGCCTATAATCCCAACACTTGGGAGGCTGAAAACAGGAGGACCACTATGAGTCAGATCTGTGTAGTGAGACCCTGGAGACCCTGTACTAAATACATTAAAAACAAGAAATAAAGATAATAATGTTGTATGTTACGTTGTTTCTGGCTTTGTCTCTGATTTTTGTTCTTCCTTTTGTTTTCACTTTTCAAAATAAAATTAAATTAAACTTAAATATATGAAATAAAATAGAATAAAATGTCCTATCAAAGAAAAATAATGACAAGAAGGGCTGACCAAATAGATCAGCAGATTAAAACACTTACAAGCAGGTGGAGAGATGCGGTTTCGATCCCCCAGCCTGACATGCTGGCCCTGCTCTCGGGATGCACTGAGAGAGCAATTGAGACTAGGAGCAATGGTGCGTACCTGTAATCCGAGCTCTTTTGAATCTGTAAACAGGTGGATCATTACAAGTCTGATCTAGTAGTGATAACCTGAACACCCTGTAGACCTTTCCCTAAAATACAAAAAAAATAAAAAATAAAAAATAAAAAAATAATAAAAAAGACAATGACAAGAGAATAAAGGATAGTCCATAGACTAGGAAGATATACTTGAGGAATACCTAATGAAGGACTGGTACATACAATATACAAAGAATTTTAAAAGTTCAATAATAAGAAATATAGACAAAGTCTGGGGAGATGGCTCAGCAGAATAAGCACTTCCTGGCAAGAGCAAGGGTCTGAGTTCAATCCCCTGTTCCGCCAAAAAAAAAAAAAGGAAAAGAAATATAGGCAAAAGTTCTTAACAGACACATCACCAAAAAATTAAATAAATAAATAAATAAAATGCACTAATGGTGGTTGGACAGGATATTATGTCAGCTTCTAGTACTATGCTCATTCACTAGGAAAATAATTATTGAATTTTTGATATAATTCAGGTATAAAAAATAAGATAAGTAAACAGCTACACTCTTAATTTACTGATAAGAGACATCTGCTATAATAATGTCTGTAAGTATAATATCATGTATGCACCTTGTACGATACCAAAACATTTTGAAAACAGTTTGCAATGTATTAATTTATCGAATCTGTCTTGTTAAGGTGTCTTAAAACTGTCTGATTGATACTTGTACTTCAATAAAATAAAAAATAAATTAAAAAATATATATATGCATGGCAATTAAATGTGGCAAAAATGCTGAAAATTTTCCTCATTAGGGAACTGCAAATTGAAATAAAGAGATAGCACTGCATGTTTATTATTAGAATGGCCAAGTTTGAAACACTAATACCATCAAATGTAGGTAAATGAATTGTGAAAAATGTGCCTCAGTAGTACGGGATGCAAACAGTAGAAGTTGTGTGTGGGGGTGGAATATGTGGCTATACTGAAACTATACTTTCCACTCAATGTTGCTAAAACTTCACTAAAAGTAATGTCTGTAAAAAATTAATAGTTTTGAAGATATCAGAGACATACTAGAAAGATAATAATCGATGTCAAACTATAGTAATATATAATTTCTAGTTAAAATTATAGGAAAAAAACTTATCTATGATTCAGAAAGTAGGTGAGTAGTTACCTGGGGTGGAAATTGTATAGGATGGAAGGGCGGGATAAAGGGACTAACAAGGTAACTAAGGAAACTTTGGGGATGCTGAACTATGGATTTTGGATTTGGTAAATAGAGGAGTCTTAGGATCACAGGAGCAATGAACATTAAAGTATAGTGTGTACATGGTCGCATATGGCATTAATTCATAGTGTCAAGTACCTCAGCATCCCCCCAATGATTATTTGTGCATTTGCTTTGTGTGCTTCTTTTCCAGATAGTTGATGCTGATTTTTTTTATTGCTGCTGGTATTTGACAGCTCACTATGGCAGTGACTCTGAAAGGAATGGAAAGGGCTATATAGGAAGATGTTCTCTAGTGTAGGTGATCTATATATATGTATGCTTTTATGTCACATGCTAAGAATCCCTCTTTACCCTTTCTTAAATCTATTGAGAATCTACCTATCATGCAATCAAGTACGTGTGTTAGTAGCACAAATTAAAAAAAAAAGTTTTTCATTCTCTAGGAGTGAAACATGATTATATTATTGTTAAAAAATATTACCTAATCACATGCTCAATTTGCACTAATCTTTTTTGAGACATCACATGACATCATAAAGCACTTATTTTCACAGATAATTTCTCTGATGATTCTAATTATTTTGAGGCATTTGGGGAACTGGAAATATGCTAGAAATTATGTTCTTTCATGAATCTACACTGTACATATTTATTTAAAACATAGATTTGTCCTGCCCTATCCCTTATTTTGTTGAGACTATGCTAAAGCCCAAAAAATTCATTTAAACTTTCCCTCATTGAACATGTGAATATATTTTGGTTTCATCGTTCTGCAATCTCAACACAATAGGCAAACTGCAGCTCATAAAAAAATAATCCCTCATACCAAAATAGGAAGCTATAACTAGATGAACTGGCACTAAACTCTGCAACATGCGCAGTGATTGCTCTCTGCGGTTGCACTGATAGCTTGATTTTTCTCTGCCCATCAAACAAAAATAAATTATTAAAACATTTATTTGTTTACAAATCTGTGAAGGTTTTACATATGTAGGTAACATATTCCTAGTTTCACAACATGTTATAAAATATCAAGAAAGTATGGCCTTATGTCAATCATAATTTATAATTAAATGAAAATTTACTTATTAGCAATCATAATACAAGAAATCTTATGATAGTTCAAGAAGCTGAGGTGGAAAGGTATACTGAGAATAGTTAATTTAATTCATGATTTTCATATTTATAGGTTATCCAAAATATTATTTTTATTTTCTCATAAAGTCTTAGCTAGTAAAACTCACGCTTCCCAAAATTCCTCAAAAAGACAAGACAAATAATATCTTTTAAGGGCTTTAAAATTACCATACAAATGCAATTTTGTGTTAAATTAATGTAATATAGATTTTTCTGTATTTTCTAGTGTTGCTGCATTAAAAATGATTTTATCAACTGTACTGCTTTCACAGGGTTATGAAGGTCATCAGAGCTTATCATTCTTTGGCACCCATGTGTTTTAGGACACATGTCTGGCCAACTACAAGCAGGCATTGTGCCATTTTTGCACAGATGGACTTATATATATCCAGCCAAGTAATGATATAGTCACTGAGCACCAGGTGTTAGTGATGAAAGGGATATTCCCAGCCAAAACAGTACTGACAGCAATGTCCAACTTGAGCTTACTTACATACCTTTTGTTTTGTGAATAGTGTTTCAATCAGTAATAATACAAGTGTATATAGTATGCTATTTGTCTGGGAAAAACTAGATTTGTACAAGTGTAAGGAGAAATATTCTGTATTAGTAGTGAAATTGCAGGTGACTGATATAACTCAGTATGTTCTGAGTAGGAGGATTGGTCCAAATGAAGAAAATATAATGGAAATAATACCAATCATTCTTCTTCTACAGTGCCTTCTGCGACTTCATTAAGCTGGCTGTTAATGGGGTTAGATGATTGGGTGTGGAGTGTGGAATCTTTCCTTTTCATGGTATTGGATCCCCAGTGCACAAAGGCACAGAAGCACTGCACAAAACCCTCACTATACATAATGGCCAGGTGAAGTGAATGGCTTAGAGAAAACTCATAGAACTCAAGCAATTAGTAACAGAGGCCAAGCTATCTTGGTTTTCATACCTTCTCTGTAAGTAGAAAGTTGTAAAATATACTATTGAGTAACAAATATTTTGTAAAAGTCATGATAATTAACGAATATATAACTGTGCATATAAGAGAAATCACTTCATCTAGAAGTGATTCAAATATAATTTGATAGTCTATGATATAGAGCTCATCATGCTGAATGGGCTGGTCACTTAGATTTTGAGTTATATATTTCATTGTGGCTACTTGATATTGTTCAGAAACTTAAATAGAAGATTAATCTTTTATAAGTATAGAGGAAAGACTAGTTTGTCAAGTTGAATGGGTCTTTGTAGTAATGTACTATTTGAGTCCAATGTCAAGGAGAACATTTGGTGGTTGGGTTTATTTTATTGTGATTTCCTTTTGATTTAGGTGTTTATTTCATGTTTACTATAAACAACGTTTTCTCCTATAAATTTTATAACAATTGTAAACAGCTCCTCCGGGCTAATCCTTAATTTATGAGATCCTAAGCAAAGACATTTTTGGGAGAAAGTATAGTTCTTCATACTTCTATTATCCCTTCCAAATATACTATCTAGTGCTGGATAATATTATTAATTGGGTAAAAATAAAAAAATTGAAATGCTTATCTATTAATGTAACTTTTAAATTTATAATCAATACGAAACTTTCTCTAATTATCTGTTCCATTCATGTGAAGCTTACTTATACCAGGAACATATAAATTGGATTTATTGGAAGGAGCTATACATTTGGTAATTTTGATCTACAATTAAAAGTTAAGATGTTATTTTCCATTGACCAAATTTCAGCAATTCAGGTAAAAAAAAGAAAGCGAATGTGTTCAAATATAAAGCATATACATGATATTGGGTTAAAGAAGCACATGAGAACAAACTTCTTATTTGTCTCAGTGTATATAGTAAGGTTCTAGTAACTAGACTGAGTTGATGTTTAACATAGAAAGGGGAAGGTCAAACCAGCAAAGGAGGACCCATGAAACATCTTTGTATTACAGTTTTTCTAGACATTCTAGACAGTTTTCTAACTTCATCATCTCACTTTTCTTCTGAGAATCACTCACAGGTCTATTCCCTTTAGAATATGATCCTCCAATAGAGGCAGCATCCTTCCTAATCTCAACTCTGGCTTGATTTTTTGCCACTTCCCCTACAAATTTCTACCTTTCACTGATAATAGAGAACTTACATTTCCTTAAGCATCCTTTACGTCTTTATTTCCCTATTCTTCTTGGAGAACTCAATGTGTTTTTTAAGCTTTAACATAGGGCTGTGGCAACACTTGGTCTTCATTTTTTGTTTGTTTGTTTGTTTTTATTTTTTATGTTATGTTATGTTATTTATTTATTTTTTTTTATTATTTATTTTTTTTTTTTTGGCAGGACCGAGAGTTAAACTCAGGCCCTTATATTTGCCAGGGAAGCGCTTATTCCACTGAGCCATCTCCCTGGCCCTTGTTCACAATTTATTTTTTATTTTTTTAATTTTAAAAAATTACTTTTCCCTTGGTCTTCATAACCTCCACAGAGATTCATCCTCATCTTCCCCAAAATCTTTCTTCTGGTCCCCTGCTTTGCTGTCTGCATTTATGGTTGACTTTTCTTTTGCTGCTGATATGATGGCCAACTGTCTGTCTTTTGAATTTTTAAAACAGTGTATGCCTACCATATTTAAGCAAAAATAAATATCTAAGAAAATAAATTGATATTTATGTTTTTCCTTTTTCGTTTCTTTTTGGTTTTGGTGGGGGGAGGAAGGGAAGCATCTACAGTGTTCGGGGTCTCACAACTGGATCGAACTTGTAGTGATCCACCTGTTTACAGCCTCCCAAGAGCTGAGATTATAGGCTTGTGCCACCAGACCCAGTCTCAATTGACATCTGAGCATGCCCTGGGGACAGGGCTGGCACAGCAGGCCCAGGGATGAAACCTCCTTCTTGTTTTATTCCCTTAACATGATTAATACAAATTTTCTCAGAATTCTTCTATAATTTATCAGTGAGCATTTAAAATATTGATACCTTTATAGTTATTTTCATTCTGTTTCTTTAAATGGTAAACTTTTTTTGTGGTACCAAGTATAGAACTCAGGACCCTGCACTGGCCAGATGAATGCTTACTCTATTGAGCTATAACCTGGGGCCTGACCATAATTTTTAATATAAAAGCATGTTATAATAGTAAATCTCTCAAGATCAAAAGAAACACATACCAAAAATTATAATAGCTGCATAATATTCCATAAGTATTGGGAAAATTTGTCTTCTGTTGTTTCTTGTTTTTCTTATGAACTGTGCTAAAGTAAAAATCCCTATGTATGAATTATATACTTTTTCATTTTCATTAATATGAATATTGGTAAATCTAGTTAAAATTTTTATCTATATGGCCTAATTATTTTTCAAAAAGGTTTTTCCCACTCTTACATAATGTCCTCTTTATCACACACTCACTAGACTTATTTTTTATACCTAAATTATATCACAGATTCAATAATTAATACTTCCTAGCTTGTTATTTACCTAGTGGTTGTCCATAGTACTAGAAGCCGACATAATATCTTGTTCAACCACTATTATTGCAAATCGTCATTCTCAATTATAATAAAATCATATAGGAAAGTTATATTACATATATGCTTTTGATTAGCATTTCTTTGACTTCCAATAAAGTGCCTTTGCTATTAACCTATTTCATTTTTTCTTCTGAGAATTACCATTTTATATTCTTTTGTATTGATTTGTGTTGTTGCCCATTTGTAAAAGTAATTATAAATAAATATATAATGAATATGTTAACCCTTTTTCTATTATATATTCTGTAAGTATTTGGGGCTTTTTCCATTGCAGAAATTTTCAAATATAAAGCAATTTCCTTTATGTGGGGAGAGACTACATTTTCTAAAGTTCTCCTTCTCCCATCTGAAGTTTATATGAATTGTCACCTGTCTATCCCATCTATTATTTTATTAGTCTTGCTTTTTGGTTTTTTTCTTCCTCTTTGCATATTTATCCACCTGAATTGTCTCCTCTAGTGCTGAAATGATCATCTCTTCACTTCAAATTTGAACTGTTCGCCCATACCACTTGCTGACAAGGTGGTCTCACCGAATGGAACTGACTACTTAGTTATATTTTAAATCATGAAAATGCAGTTATTTTTGCTCTCTATCCATTAATATATTCACATCTTGCTATATGAACACTATTGTTTTCATAGAAGAATTGTTGTTTTAAATGTCTTGTAAATTGAGACACATTTAGGTTTTTATTTATTTATTCATTTATTTATTGAAGTACAAACATCAATGAGACAGTTTGAAGACAAATTAACAGGACAGGTTTGATAAACTAATACATTGCAAACTGTTTTCATAATGTATTGCATCATACAAGGTGCATACATGATATTCAGACATTATTATAGCACTTGTCTCTTATCAATGAATTACGAGAGTGTACCTGTTTTACTTATGTTTTTATATTTGAATTATATCACAGATTCATGAATACTTTCTACATTGTTATTTCCTAGTGGTTGTCCATAGTACTAGAAGCTGACATAATATCTTGTCCAACCACTATTAATGCAAATCTTGATTGTCATAGAATTATGCAGAAGTACAGCATATTTATCCTAACTGTACTGTTTATACACACACATCATGATTCTTCTTTTGTATGCCCCCCGTTTATTTTGTCTAAACCTATCAAATATGGGCACTCCATTGTCAATAAACCAATTTAGCTGCCTGAACTCAATGACACAATCCAACACAGTCCAGCATTCCACATTAATAGTGAGTTATCTGAAGAAGTTGTTGACTATAGCCATTTACACCTCTACTTATTATTACGGTCTCACTTTCATACCTCATTTTTATACTTTTCTGCTGGTTGTGTAAGACTGAGATAGAGCAAGACCTACAGCCAAAAGATGTAGCTTTTGTTTCTGATGGGGTCAGTGAAGTCCCCTCAGGGTTTATCTTGTAATCCTTTACGTTACTCTGTAGATCCTTTGTGTCATCCATGTGGTAGAGTCACGGCCAATGCTTGACCAGTTTGCTCTCTGAGGGCCTGACAGAAAGTCTTCTCTCCGTGTGACTCTCTACAGGCACACTATACATCATCAGTCTCTTTCCTCTGTGGCTCCATAATCTCCTTGATCAGAAAATTTGGGGCACAACTGAGTTTCATAATGTTACAGTACACATCCTTCTGTGCCCTGAGGCTTTGCTGACCTTGAAACGCTAGGGCCAATATATTGGCTGGCCTTGCGGCTCTTCTGTTTCTCCAATTTTGATCTGTGCACTTAGGTTGTTAGCCATCTAGAAGAAAAGCTGATTAGTACCCTGCAGCATATGCCGATAAGTTTGCCCTAACTATCTGACTCAATTCTTTTTAGTTGTTTTTGTACATCTCTATATGTATTTCTTCTGTCTTCTTGTACTAGGGAAACTATACAATATTTGTACATGTATGTCTGGTTTTTTCTCTTATGAGTAAATGTTCAAATAGTGTACACTTCAATATAAATGCTTTAAATTTATCATTCTTTATAGCTGAATAATACTCCATTATACAGAAATACCACATCTTTTTCAACCATCATGTGACGGACATCTTGGTTGTTTCCAAGATTTTGCTATCACAAATTATGCTGCTATAAACATAGGTATACATATATCACTATAATACAATGTTTTCAGTTCCTCTGGGAAAATTCCCAGTAGGGGGATAGGCACAATGAATAGGATCTCCAGTCCTACTCTTTTGAGGAGTCTCCACACTGATCTTCACAACGGTTGTACCAGTCTACATTTCCACCAGCAATGGAAAAGGGTTTCCTTTTCCTGACACCCTCCTCAACATTTGTTGTTCATTGATTTCCTTATGGTAGCCATTTTTCTGGAGTGAGATGGTATTTCAGTGTTTTTTTAGTTGCATTTCATGGATGGCTAGTGATGTGGAGCATGTTTTCATATATTTATTCACTTCTTTAATTTCATCCTCTGAGAAGTGTTCATTCATCTTGGATGCCCATTTCTGAATTGGGCCTTTAAATTTCAGGGCCCTGTTTTATCTTAGTTCTTTATATGTTCTAGACAGCAGACCTTTGTTTGATTGCTTATTAGTTAGGATTTTTTCAAAATTAGTGGGTTGTCTTCACATTGTTGACAATTTCTTTTGATGTACAGAAACTCCTCCATAGGAGTTGATCCCAGTTGTTGATCCTTTCCAGTATTTCCTGTGCAAATATATGTTTGTTCATGAACTCTTTACCTACCCCTATATCTTCAAGAATTCCTCCTACTTTCTCTTCCAGGAGATTGAGTGCTTCTGTTTTTATCTTTAGGTCTTCAATCTATTTTGACTTTAGCTTAGTGCATGGTGATAGAGCTGGCTCAAGTTTTAGTTTTCAGCATGTAGAAAGCCAGGTTTTCCAAAATCATTTAGTAAAGAGGCTATCTTTCTTCCAGTAAGCTTGTTTGGCCCCTTTGTTGAAGATCAGATAGCTGACTGTAATCGTAGATGCCTCTGCATCTTCTAATCCTTTCCCTTGATCCTTAGGTCTATTTCTTTGCCAATACCATGTTGATTTCATCACAGTGACTTTGCAGTATAATTTCAATTTATTGGCCAAGATTGCCTTTGCTGTTCTAGGTCATTTGTTGTTGCAAATAAATTGTAGAAATGATTTCTCCAGGTCTGGGAGGTATGTTGGTGGCAGTTTGATAGGGATTGCATTAAATCTGTACAATTTTGGGAGTATAGCCATCTTCAAGATGTTGGTTTTTCCTATCCAGGAGCATGGAATATCTTTCCATTTTTTGAAATCCTCTATAATCTCTTTTCTTAGGGTGTTGTAATTTTCCGTGAAAAGATCTTTGACTTCCTTGGTTAAGTGAATCCCAAGGTATTTCATTTTCTGTGGTGCTATTGTCAAAGGTATTGTTTCTATTGTTTCCTTTTCAGTGCGATTGTTATCTGTGTAGAGGAATGCTATTGACTTTAGAGTATTGATTTTGTATCCCACTATGCTACTGAATTTCCGTATCAGTTCTAGTACTTTCTTCCTGGAATTTTTGGGGTCTTCCAATTAAAGTATCATGTCATCTGTAAATAGTGATAACTTCTTCTTTACCTATTCTTATTTCCTTTATTTCTTTTACTTTTCTAATGGCTGTTGCTAATGCTTCCAAGACTATATTGAATAAGGGGGGTGATAGAGGACATCCTTATGTTGTACCTGACATAAGAGAAAAAGATTTCAGTTTTTCCAAATTTAGGATTATATTAGTTTTGGGGGTTATCATAGATGGCTTTTATCAAGTTAAGATACAATCCATCTATTCCAATTTTCTGTAGGGCTTTGAACATTAATGAGTGTTGGACTTTGTGAAAAGCTTTCTCTGCATCATTTGAGATGATCATGTGGTTTTTAGATTTCAGTCTATTAAAATAGTGTATTACATTTATAGATTTTCAAATATTGTATTATCCTTGTATCGCTGGAATGAATCCTACTTGGTCATGGTGTATGATCTTCTTGATGATTTGCTGTATTCTGTTTGCTAGGGTTTTATTGAGTATTTTTGGGTCTATGTTAATGAGGGAGATTGGCCTGTAGTTCTCCTTTTTGGTTGTGTCTTTCTCTGGTCTTGAAATTAGTATACTTGCCTCCAGAAGTGATTTTGGGAGGACTGCTTCCTTTTCAATTTCATTAAGGAGTTTGAGAAGTGTAAAGATTATATCTTCTATTAATTTCTTGTAGAGTTCAGCTGTGAATCCATCAGGACCTGGACTTTTCTTTGTTGGTAGGCTTTTTATTATGTTTCACATTTCATTGGCTATTATTGCTTATTGAGAGTTGTTGTATCCTCTTGGTTCAGTTTTGGTAATTTGTACCTTTCTAGGAATCTGTCCATTTCATCTGTGTCTTCTGTTCTGTGAGCATAAAGATTCTCAAAGTAGCTATTGACAATCTTCTGGATTTCCACTGGGTCTGTGGTGATTTCACCCATTTCATTTGTTATTGCTTATACTTGAATTTTTTCTTTCCTCTTTTTGATGAGGTTGGCTACAAGCTTATCAACTTGATTTAGTCTTTCAAAGAACCAACTTTTTGATTTGTGGATTCTTTGAACTGTTTTTTCATCATCTCAGTTCAATTAATTTCTGCTCTAATCTTTATGATTTTTCCTATCTTTGCCTCTGGGTTTCATTTGCTCTTCTTTTTCTAGTTGTCAGAGGTGCAATATTACGGTGCTAATTTGTTCCCATTCTGTTTTGCTAATGTGTGAGTTCATAGCTATGATTTTCCCTCTAAGAAATGCTTTCATCGTATCCCATAAATGCCAGTAAGTTGTACTTGAATTTTCATTGAATTGTAGATATTGTTGAATTTCTTGTTGAATTTCTTCTGCGACCCATTGATTGCTGAGTAGGGTGTTGTTTAGTTTCCTTGAATTTAGTGGGTTTTTCTGGTTTCTTTTGTCATTTATTTCCAGTTTCATTGCACTGCGGTCAGATAATATGCATGGGATAATTTCTATTTTCTTGGATATACTTACGCATGACCTCTGGACTAGTATGTGGTCTATTTTGGAAAATGACCCCTGTGCAGCAGAAAAAAAAAATGTGTATTCACCTGTGGTAGAATTGAACTCTCTGTATATGTCTACCAGGTCCATTTGTTCCAAGCTCTGGTTCAGTTCTGCTACTTCCTTGCTAATTTTTTGTCAGGTTGATCTATCTTTTTGAGATAAGGGAGTGTTAAGTTGTCCTGTTAAGATTGTGGTCTTAGATATTAGATTTTTCGTGTCCATTAGGGTTTGTCTTACATAGTTGGGTGCTCCTGTGTTTGTTGCATAGATATTCATGACTGTTACTTCTTCCTCTTTAATTTTCCCCTGACCAATATATAGTGGCCTGCTTTGTGTCGTTTGATTCTTCTTGGTTTGAAGTTGAGACTGTCTAAGAACAGAATTACTACTCCTGCTTTTTTCTGAGGTGCAGGGGCATGTAGTACTGTTTTCCATCTTTTGACTTTGAGCCTATGAATGTCCTTTGGAGTTAAGTTTGCTTCTTGTATACAGCATATTGTTGGATTTTGTTTCCTAATCCACTGTGGCAGTTTATTTCTCTTAATTGGTAAATTGAGTCCATTTACATTGGTGCTTATAATTGAAATGTGTTGACTTATGTTTGTAATGATGTTTACCTGGTATTGTTTACTCCTTTGTATCCTGTTTTTAATTGTTTGTTTACTCCTTTGTATCCTGTTTAATTGTCCTGTTTAGTGGGTTCCTTCCGTTCTCATTCGTGGAGTTCTGGTCATTGTCTTCCCTCTCTAGAACCTCTTTCAGTAGCCTGTGAAGGGATGGCTTTGTCATCATGAAATTCTTTAGATGTTCCTTTCCATGGAAGTGTTTCACATCTCCATCAAACTTGAAAGAGAGTTTTGCAGGGTATAATAATCTGGGCTGGAATTTGTTTTCATACAGGAATTGAAGAACTCTACTTGCCTTCATGGTTTGTGTAGAGAAGTCTGCTGTAATTCTGATGGGTTTTCCTTTGAATGTGAGCTGCTTCTTCTCTCTAGCAGCTTTCAGTATATTACTTTTGTGTTGGATTTCTGAGATCTAGACTATTATATGTCTTGGTGTGTTTTTACTTGGATTGAATTTATTTGGTGTTCTGTATGCTTCGGTGATCTGAATTTTGGATTGTTTCCTCATATTTGGGAAGTTTTTTGTGATTACTTCTCCTCAGACTCTTTTTATGTTATTTGTGTTGGCTCCTTCATTCTCATTGATACCAATTAATCTCACACTTTTCATCCTGGTGTCATCTTGCATGTGATGGATTATTTTTTCCTGCATCCTCATTGCTTTTAAGATATCCTTTCTCACCTTTTCACTAGCTGCACCAGCATCTTCAAGATCTGAAACTCTGTCTTCGCTTTCACTCAAAAGGTTTTGAGGAAGTGCGATTGATATTTTTAGTTCTTCTATATCTGTTTGACTCTGTTTCATGCATTCTATTTCTTTTCTGTATTGCTCATTCAGGAATCCATCATATTTCTCATCTCCTCAACTTTGTTTATCCATGTCTTCTTTAGAGGTAGTTATTAATTCTTTTCTGCAGAGTTTCTTCCAGGTTGGGTTTCCTCTGTATATTTCTGGACTTGTTTCTGTATTTGAGATGCTATGATTTCAAAGAATTCTTTTTTGATTTCAGAAATTATTTCTGCTTTGAGTTCCTCATGACCTTTCTGCTGTTGTTTCTTTACTTCAAATGCTGTTAATTCATACATTGCTTCTGGAATAGTGCTCTCTTCACTTGTTCTGGGTGAGCATTGGTTTTCCCTCTGATGTTTCTGCATTTGATTCTTTATTTCAGATGCTATGTATTCATATATTTCTTTTTTTATTTCCAGAATTAGTTCTCATCTGAGTTCCTCTATACCTTTCTGCTGTTGTTCCTTTGCTTTTGTATATGTTAATTCATTCATTTCACCTGAGCTAGTGTCCTCTGCACTTACTGGTGGACTTGAAGCCTGAAATTGCATTTTTCTCCTTGTCTTTGTCATTTTGTATAACACTGACCTCTGGGGCTCTCACTCAGTGGCCAAGCTGCACTTGGTCTTGGGCTGCAAGGTGGGACCTGGGACTGCTGGGAACTGTCTCTCCAGCGCGGCGAGTCTGGAGGTCACACTCACTGGCCAAGCAGCACCAGGACTTGGTCCACGAAGTGGGACCTGGGACTGCTGGGAGCTGTGTCTCTGGTGCAGCAGTCCTGGAGCCACATTTCATTTTTGTTTAATTTTTTAAAACTCCTTGTCGGAATTCTCTCTGTTGCCCGACCCTCAAAATGATTCTACTTGGACCTCTACTATAACTTAACCTAAAATGAGCTAAGCTTGTACTGAAGTAGTTGTAATTACTTATATTCAGAGTAATTTCTACCTTTGTGTTCTCATCTTATTTTAAAATACTTGTGAAAGGTCCTTTGCTTTTTTCTTTTTAAATAAATGTATTAGTATTTCATAGGTTTTCTGAAAATTTGGAATGGGATTTTTTTTTTTTTCAAAATTCTTACTGGATTTTTCTGTTCTGAGAAAAATCAGTTTTGAACTAGAGATGGTTTGCTTCAAGCCACTTAAATTTTTTTGTTTAATTTCCACAACTTTTTAGACTCAGGTTTTTTGTCAGGCAGTGTCATCTAGAAATAAAGATTAATTTGTCATTTTTAATGTGTAATGTAAGTTCCGTTTTCTTATTCAACAGTGGGTAATTCTATTATTAATGTGCATTTTCATTTAATGTCTGAATATTATGGCTTTTTGGCAAGTGACTTTAGTAAATTTTCAGAACTTTAATTTGTCATATTTAGTGTAGCTGGTATTTATGCTTTTCATATTGTTTTTAAGGGAGCTGATTGTAAGTTCAATTATGGATTTAGGTGTGGAAATACATAAATATATATTATATATGTTATATATATCCTCTACATTTTTGATAGTGTGAATTAAATTTATGAATATATAGAGTAAGGTCTGGCTCCTACTCACTTTCTTGGTGCAGTTATTGCTGCCTACAGATATACCATGTTTGTTTTGTTAGTTGATATGTTTGTCTACTGTCTTTGCATCCTAGAATGTGTGCACTATGTCTGTTTCTATGTCCTTATCACCTACATTATCTGCTCAGAGAGCACACTTAATAAATATTCCTTGAAATAAGCAATCAAATGTTCAGTGTATATCTAGAGCACATTGTCATTTTATATACCATGGAAATTATCTTGTCAATAATTTATTTTGAATTTGTGTATCAGTATTCATGAATAAATTGGTATATATACTTTTCTCATACTTTATTGCCTTTTTAAGCTAAAGTATACATTTTGAAAATGTGAATTATACATGTATGCATGTAATATATAACATATCTGCATTTGAATCAGGGAGTTGCTTTGTCTTATTCTATGATTTGTACTTTTAGGGATGATTTAGCAATAGTCATGCTTTTCCTTACAGGTGTTTCCTGTTAATTCTTTGATTCTTATTCTCGTGAGTAACGTATTGATGTCCTCACTCTTATATTCTTTTGTTATTGTTCATTTGTTTTCCTGATTTAAAAATTCTTAAATTGTATCACCAAATTACATTTTCAAATGCTAGACACACTGTAGTATATCTTTGTTATTTTCCTTAAAAACTTGCTTTCAACTGAAAACAAAAGCAATCCTTCTGGCTGGGAAATCTAACTTCTCTGCTAGTCATATCTAGCTAGCAACAATCTGTTTCCCTACAGTCTTCTTTCCTGGCATGAACACATGTCTGACTGGGAGATTGTCCTTTTGCACAACCTGGTTACTTAGATGCCATCTGAGAACTGATCAAGCTTTCTAATGGTAAAGTTGGTTAAGAAGAAGAAATATTCATTTTTTGACCACCCCTTTTTTTGTTTTGTTTTTTTTCTCCTAGAGCTATATTCTTTCGGTGCTGAGACTGTCCACCTTTGTTTTTATAGCAGGGCATGCATTTCTCAAATATGGTAGGAGGAATAAATTCTTTTAATAGTCTACACATGAGCAAAATGGTTTTTTTGTTTGTTTGGTTTTGGATTTTTTTTTTTTTTTTTTTTTTTTGTGGCTAGCTCAACCCTCCCTGGGGGTGGGGCTGGCATGGCATGTGTTGCCAGGGATCAAATCTGGTCCCTGCACTTGAGTGTGTTTAAGCAGGCGCTTTAGACTTCTAAGTTATCTCACCAGCCCTTGACCAAAAGTTTTGATGTTTCTCTCATTTGTTGTGTTACAAAGCTTAGGTAGAATATATGGTATTAATTAATTTTCCTCAAATAAATAGATATGTCATTGAATTTTTAATTTTTTCATTTGTAATTGATTATACTGATACTATGTTTTTAAAAAGGTAGTCTTTGTAACATTTGTGTCATTTGTATTCATTCTAGTTTACCTAAGTGTTTATATAGGTCAACTTTCAAATTACATTTTGCTGTCTTTTCCAATGAAAAAATAAGTAATAATAGAGAATGTTAGAAGCACTATCTAAAGCTTTTGCCTTTACCCAGTTTTGTCTGGAGTGGAGTGTTTATGGTGGCATGTACTGCCTGCAATAAAGAAAACAAGAATAAAAAGTAGTTTTAAATTCTACTTGCCAAAGAAACAAGGACTTTTTGTAGGAAAAAAGTTTAGATTCCAAGTCTAAAGTCATTTAAAATGTTTTAAAGCTAGAGTTATTTTTTATCGTGCAATATTTCTTTTTGCTTGTAGCTAAAAACAAGTTGTATTATCATTTTTCTGAATTATTGTTACCAAAAGGTATATTTCACTTGTACTTTCTATGCCCAGACTGGACACTCTAAAGTGGCAGTTGCTGTATCCCTCGGCTTTTCTTGGAGAGAAAAGTGACAGCATCATTCTGCTACCTCCTTGTCCAGGGAATAAGGGCTGTTTTTCAAATGAGCAGCATAGTGGTACAATAGCACAGCAGAGCAATGGAAGCAAGAAGGAGTAAACAGACCAAAGGAAGAGTGGAGAGAACCTCTGAATTCCCAGGAATGGATGGCTGTGCCCACGGATTTCCTGGCAACCAAGCTCCTCCTCAGTGCCCCTGCCCCTGGCTCAGAGAGCTCTTCATAGTCTTCCTTTCTTACTCTAAACATGAGATGGAAAAAGTTACCTCCTCTTCTTTTTGGGTACTTATAGACTACATGTCCACCCTGAGAAGAGATTTTTTCAAATCCTCTGCTGCTGTGAGTCGCAAGGATGTTAGTAGTACTCTACAGCAAGAGCCTCAGACACTGACATGGGAATGTCTCTTACTCAGTCCTTCAGAACTGGGAAGGGCCCAGGGCAGGTGTCATTGAAGGGCTTTATGGGGGGTAGTCTGAACAATAGTGGGTACTTGTAAAGTCTAAGTTATCTGAGCAGGTGAAGGAGCAGATATAGCTAAGGGAAAATCACAGGACAAGATCCCAAATGTAAAGAGCTCCCACTTTTAAGAACCAGATGGAGGGTCTTCATTGGGCTCCTGGGGAGTGCTTTGTATATAGGGAAGATGGGGAAACAAGGGAGAGAAGGCTTCATGGCCCAGGCTCAGAGACAGCATGCCTAGACTGGAAGACGGTTACCAAGAATATGATATGATGAAACAGCTCTAGCATTATTTGCTACTGTTGATCAGAATCTGTGGGGATTTTTTTTTTTTTGCATATTCAGAAATAAATATGAAATAACTGCCAAGTTCTAAAGATTGCCTGGAAAATGCTAGGAACATAATAACTCATCTAGGGATGATGAATCATAGTAAATTTTCAAAATTATGACCTGTCTCCTCAGTTTTTGCAAATTATTACCAGTTCACAGATATTTGTTTACATACCCTCTCCTGGATGTCAAATTCTGTAATGAAATAGAAAATCAGTGGTGAGAGAAGGTAATACAAAAGGAAATCCTCTGCTTTAATAACAAAATATTTTTAACATCTTATTTTATTTATCTGAAGCAAAAGCTGGAAAGCATTGCCTGAACATGAAACTAGCAAGTGTTATGAATGCTATTGTGTACTTTCAAGCTATCACATTATGACACCATATGAAACCTTTAGTGTCTAAAGAAAATAAAGAACAGCAGGAATAATGAATACTTTCTTTTATAGTCTGGCTAGGCTACAAAATTGAAAGAGGAGAGATATGCACAATTTATATCCCAAACGTGCAGCATCACTTAAGTAATTGCTGTGAAATTGAGGTTAGACAGAAGAAACCATTCCCAAACATTTTCTGAGCAGTAATGCAAATCCAGGAAACTGGTACCATCCCAGAGCAACTTTATTTATTTATTTATTTTATTTATTTATTTTATTTTATTGAACTACAAATGTCAATCAGACAGTTTCAAGACACCTTAACAATACATATTTGATAAATTAATACATTGCAAACTGTTTTCATAATGTTTTGGTATTGTACAAGGTGCATACATAATATTATATTTATAGATATTATTTGAGCAGATATCTCTTATCAGTGAATTAAGAGTGTAGCTGCTTACTTATCTTATTTTTTATACCTGAATTATATCAAAAATTCAATAATTATTTTCCTAGTGGATGACCATAGTACTAGAAGCCGACATAATATCCTGTCCAACCACCATTAGTGCAGATTTTGCCTCTCAGAGAATTATGTAGTGCACAGTGTTATCTAGCCCAACTGTACTGTCTATACACATGCATCATGATTTTTTCTTTCTACACCCCCCAGAGCAACTTTAGTCTTTCCTCAGAAAAGAAAAATGACCATTGTACTGTATGTCATTTTGATCCAGATTCTCAAGAAATAACCAATAATTCCTGCTGTATAAATCAACTTTCATCACTGAGACAAAATATATGAAATAATAAACTTATAAAAAAAATTTTGGCTTATGATTGTAGATATTACATTCCATGATGGGGTAACCCATTGCTTTTATGTATACCAGAAGGCAATGGTGGGGTATACATTGGCAGAAACTGTACACCTTGGTACCAGAAAGCATAAGAGGAAGAAGAAAGGGCTGGCCTCCCACAATCCTCTTCAACTGTATGCCACCAGTAACCTACAGACCTCCCACCAGGCTCTGCCTCCTGAAGGTTCTATGACCTCCCAATAGTCTTCCTGGGAACCATGTTTTTAATTCATGAGTCTTTGGCAGAGGAGCAATGTCTAAATTGTAGCAGTTTAAATATGTTAAACATCAGGGTTGTTGCCCTCGGCCATTGTTGATATATAGCTTCCTCCCATGGAGCTGTGTGCTATATGGAAAATACACTGCTTTGATGATGTCTTTTAGTTCCAGGAAATTTGGAGTCAAGGACTTTTTATGACTGCAAAGAACAACATAATTACGAAGAAATAAATAAATACCCCCAAGCATAGTCAAAAAATTTGCTCTGTATTTTCCATAGTGGAGTATTATCTAAGGGACAATAGTAGAACAATGCTTTCTCTAAATACATAAACAAAAATAACAGCCCTTGTATTTCAGTCTGAAATATTACCTGAAAAATATAACCCTAGAAAGGCTCTAAGCACGAATAAGTTACCCAACCAAAAATATATTTTGAGAAAATGTGTGTCAAACTTGGTGACCAAGAAATAGAAATGACATATCCTTTGCTTTTATTTTA
>PVKA01016436.1:0-47924 GCA_004027165.1 Ctenomys sociabilis
ATTAATTATTTAATTATTTGAAGCAGTGTCCTGCTGTGTAGTTCAGACTGTGTAGCCCAGGTTGAACTTGCAGTGATCGCTCTGCCTCAGCCTCCCCAGTGCTAGGGTTACAAGCCTGTGTCTCCATGCCAGGGATTCACTGCATTTTGGACCTGATTAAGAAGCCAGATGTGCTGGAGAGCCAGTCCTGCCAGGGTCAGACGTGGCCACACAGTGTGCCTTTGTTCCCCAGGGAATGCTCCGGACAACTTCAAGGTGGACGGCTGCGTATTGACCACACAGGAGGAGGAGGAGGCAGGCAAGAACCAGTGGATTCTGCCAGCCACAAAGTGGAAGCCGCTGCTGCCTGTCACCAAGGTGGGTATGGCCCGGGGTAGAAGGCACCCCCAGTGCTGCACAATGTGGACTCCACCCCAGCCCTTATGTGAATATTTATTTTGAGATAGTTTTGCTACATTGCCCAGGTTGGGTTTAAATTTGTAATTCTCCTGCTTCAGCTTCCCAGAGTGCTGGGATTACTGCCGGTGTGCATCACTACATCCGAGAGATTTCATTAAAGTTATGTGTTAAAAATACGTGGGAAAATGTTTTTGAGTAAATTTTAAACCATTTACAGGGAGTGGAGTACACTTACAGCTTTAAGGGTGGGTGTGCTTGGCAGTGGTGGTGGGGTGCTGTGAAATGTCCCAGAAGCATCTTTGATTTGGCATAGGGTGGGGAGAGGACAGAGAGATGTGCAGGCCCCGCCTGGTTCTTGTCACCATGGAAACTCACCAGACAGCCTCCTCATCTGCTGGTCTTGTCCACTTACCAACTAAACCCAGAAAGCACCATGTGCTGGGTGGTGGCGCCCACCTGTCATCCCAGCAGTCTGGAGGCTGAGGCAGGAGGATGGCTGTGAGTTGGAGGCCAGACTTGGCAAGACCTGAATACTGACGCCAGCATTACTTGAGCATCTTCTCCAGCTAGCAGATTTGTAAGCCAAGTTGTCATTGGATTGCTTTTTTCTAAAAACGTTTTTTTTGAGACCCAGTCTTTCTATGGAGCCCAGGCTGCCCTCCAACTCCCAGCAATCCTTATGCCTCTGCCTCCCAAGTGTTGGGAGGATGGGGGAGGGGTGCCACCACGTGGGGCAGGATGCTATTCTGGGGCTGCTAACCCTGCCGCATCCTCTGGCCTCCCCCTTTCTCCTAGCTTTCGCCCAACCAGAGTCACCTGTTTGACAGCCTCACTCTGGAGCTTCAGGACGTCATCACTCACGCCAGGCTCAGCATCGCCCCCGATGGGGGCGTGAGCCGCCTGCGCCTGCGCGGCTTCCCCAGCTCCATCTGCCTGCTGCGACCCCGGGAGAGGCCCACCCTGCGCTTTGCCGTGAAGGCTGGCTTCAAGGCCAGCCTGTAGCCTGTGCTCCCAGGCCTGTGAGACTCCACCGCTAATAAAAGTGCCCCTGGCTCAAACAGCAGTGTGTTGTGCTGGGTAGCGGTAAATTGTAGCTGCCAATGGCCACGTGTGTTGCAAACACTCCAGGAGGCTGAGGCAGGAGGGTTGCAAGTTGGAGCCAAAATCTGGCTTGAAATACAAAAAACAAAAGGCTGAGGATGAGGCTGTGTGCCTCAGCTCTGAATTCTAACTCTAGGATGCAAAAATAAAACTGGCTGTGGCTGTGAATGGTTAGGCAGACCCTACAGGAGTAGCATATTTTGCTGCAGTTTTTAGTTTTTGAGACAGGGTCTCACTATGTAACCTAAGCTGGTTTTGAACTCATGATAGAGCCCAGGCTGGCCTTGAACTGGTGGGGATCATCCTACCTCAGCCTCCGGAGTGCTGGGTTGACAGGCATGCACCACCACGACCAGGTTTTTAAAAACAAGATATTGATATTTATGGTATTGCAAAGCCATTGGGAAGGCGTTTCTCTGTTCCTTCGCCTGCCTTAACTCGTCCAGTATCTCTGCTCCTCCTGTCGCCCTGTCCCCTGTCACCCCTGTCCCTGGCAGCTGCAGTGGCGGGGTCACAATCGCTCGCGTCAGCGCAGTGCCGCACCCCTTCCCCCCTAGCCAGTCTGGCGCCCCGCGGCTCGGGCTCCGCAGCAGTACTGTCCTGCCTCGGCCTCCCTGGGGCGCACGGCATGGGCACGCGCGGGCCCCGCACGCTGGTGGACACCACGCCAGCCAAGACCATTCTTGTGTACCGCAACGGGGACCAGTTCTACGTGGGCCGAAAGTTCGTGCTCTCGCGGCGCCGCGTGGCCACGTTTGAGGCCCTGCTGGAGCAGCTGACAGAGCAGGTGGCTGTGCCCTTCGGGGTGCGGCGCCTCTACACGCCCACGCATGGCCATCAGGTGCTTGAGCTGGATGCACTGCAGACTGGAGCCAAGTACGTGGCGGCAGGCCGTGAGCGCTTCAAGAAGCTTGAGTAAGTGCGCTTTCGGGTGGGAGGCTGAGGTAGGAGGTTCTGGGGTTTCAGCCCAGCCTAAAAGGGGTGGGAGTGGAACTCTAGGATTTGGGTGCTCGGATCAATTAGCGGGACCGAACTAGGGGTAGGCGTTGTGGTCGCGTTCCGGGCGCGGAGTTGGAGTTGGTATGTTCATAGAACACGTCTCACAGGACACAAGGTATGCCACCCCTCCCCGACTGCCTCGTCCTCTCCCTTGAGCTTTTGGTCTTTCCCATCTGCAAAACATCTTTCACCCTGTTTTCTTTCATTTTGCACTTGAATTTACTTATGGGTTTCTAGCCGAAGAGAGACTCTGCGCTGCTTATCTGCGTGTCTGTGTTATTTCACTCAAAGGAGGCCCCAAGGTGCCTCCCTTTTCCGCCAAAGGACTCGAGTTGAACCCCTTTGTGGTTGGGTGGTGGACCCACTGGGCTTTGTGTCTGAGCCCCACCCACGGCTGCTTCTCTTGCTTTTCTGGGCTGGGTTTCCCTCCTAATCCTTTATTTCCTTGTGTGCTGGTTTCCTGCGAATCTCTTCCCTCCGCTCTTTGACGTGGGGAATTTCCTTAGGAGGCTGGGGCCCAGCGCCAGGTACACAGGGAGTTTCCACATCTCCCAAGTGCCGGGACGGCTCCCCAAGGGTGCTCTAAGTTGGATGAGCAGGCCTAGGTTCTGAACCAGAAGGCTGAAAACGAATGTAGTGCAATGGAAAATTTTAATAGCTTTGGCAAAGAAGCACGTTTAACACGCTGTTGTTTTCTCCTTTTTGTTCTTTTTTTGGTTTTATTTTTATTTCATTGTATTTAGTACAGGGTTTACAGGGTCTCAATACACAGATCGGACTCGTAGTGATCCTCCTGTTTTCAGCCTACCAAGTGCGGCCACCACACTCGGTCTCAATCCCTGTCTCAGCACGCCCTGGGGGTGGGCTGGCATAGCACATGGGGGATGGAGCTTGCTGTAGTCCTCTGAGCTGTCTGGCCGGCCCTAGGTATCTATTTTTTTTTTTTTAAATCTCTATTATCTATCTATCTATCTATCTATCTATCTATCTATCTATCTATCTATCTATATCTCATTACTTTAGAGGCTGGGGAGATAGCTCAGTAGAATATGCACTTGCCTGGCAAATGCAAGGTCCTGAGTTCAATCCCTGGTACTATAAAAAAAAAAAGAAAATCTAATTCGTTTTTCTCGTTCTTTCCCTTTCCTTGCAGCTATATTCATATAGCTCCCAGAAGACCTTCCAAGATGAGAAAGCTGAAGGAAGTAAGTGTCCCTGTGGACTGAGCGCGATGAGGTCAAGCAGGTGGCTGGGCAAAGTGCAAGTCTGAATCTGGACGGACCGAGGAAGGCAGAGCTCCCCTGGGAATGTGTGCAACCATGCGACGCTCAAGTCAGAAGCTGCTACCTCAGCTTGTCGCACTGTCACCCCTAAGCAGTCAAGAGATGGGGTTGGTAAAAAGAGCCAAGGACTAGGCCAGGCTTGATGGCGCATATCCGTCTTCCCAGTACTCAGGAGGCTGAGGCAGGAGGGTCCCTGGGAGCTTGAGGCCAGCGGGGGCTACATCAGGAGATGTTGCCTCCACAAAATGGAACAAATCAAGATGTGCCAGAGCAGGCCTAGTGAGAGTCATCTTTGAGGTTCACCAGAAATCATTTGGGGACTTTTTATCTACAAAACAAAAGGGGAGATTTGAGAAGACAAATGTGGGGAAAATTTGCTTTTTTTTTTTTTTTTTTTGTGGTACCAGCAATTAAACTCAGGACCTTGTGCTTGCCAGACAAGCACTTATTCCACTGAGCCATCTCCCTGGCTCCAAGGAAAATTTGCTTGTAAGATGTACAATGTTGAAGTTAATTATCATGCTGGATTTCAAGTTGGCCCCAACTTGTCAGCTTGTTTAGTTCTGTATTGTTTTTGTTGATTTTATTCCCTTTTTTCCCTAAGACCCCCAAATCTAATGTTTAAATGTTTTATTGAGTTATTTTTACCAATTAAAAAAAATGGATTTAGTGCAGGGTCTCACTACCCAAATTGGACTCGTAGTGAGCCTCCTGTTTTCAGCCTCTCAGGTGCTGGGATTACAGGTGCGTGCCACCAGGCCCGGTCTCAGTCACAGTCTCAATGAGCCCTGGGGGCGGGGCCGGCACCCGGGGATGGAACCCTGTCCCTGCGCCTGCTTAAGCAGGCACTTTAGTCCGCTGAGCTATCTAGCCAGCCC
Organism: Ctenomys sociabilis; assembly: GCA_004027165.1. NCBI lineage: Eukaryota > Metazoa > Chordata > Mammalia > Rodentia > Ctenomyidae > Ctenomys > Ctenomys sociabilis. The sequence continues at coordinate 4,661 of PVKA01016436.1, forward strand.
CTAATTTTGTAATACAGTAATGCAGAGTAGAATTACTGCCTTTTGTATATAACTATTTCACAGACTTTTTTTTTTTTTTTTTCTGGTCAAGTTGTATTAGTGGAAAAATTAAAGGCACCTGTCAAGAGATCTTGCTTTAGTGATAGGGAAGTGGCTTAGTGACCTAAGCACCTTCCCGGCAAGCACAAGATCCTGAGTTCTATCTCTGGTACAAACAAAACAAAACAAAACAAAACCAAACAAAAAACAAGAAAGATCTTGATTTAGTACAGAAATGGACTTAAAATCAGCCAGATCAGCATAATATACAACTACTATGATGATAGACACAGCTTATAAAATATTTCAGTGTAATGAATTTGAAATAGAAAGGCAGAAAAATTAGATTTAAATTTTGATGGGATTTTAGTTATGAGCTGTGCTGGCAATGGGGAGGTATCTTTTATTATTATTATTTTTTTGTCTTTTTGAGGCAGGGTCTCGCTGTGCAGTTCAGGCTGGCCTTGAACTCACTGTGTAGCTCAGGCTAGTCTCAAAGTCTGAATGATCTTCCCTCAATCTCCTGGGTGTTGGGATTACAGGTGTGCATCACCACAGCTGGCTTCTCATTTGAGAAATCTATCTGCTTGCTATCTATCTATCTATCTATCTATCTATCTATCTATCTATCTATCTATCATCTATCTATCTACTATCGACCTTGATATAGTGTCTCACTATGTAGTTCAGACTGGATTTGAACTCACTTTGGAGCCCAGGCTGGCTTTACACTTGCAGTGATCCTCCTGTCTCAGCCTCCTGAGTGCTGGGATTGCAGGCATGCACACCATGCCTGGCCTGTTTCTTTTTAAAAAAGTATTCTCCAATTCATGCTCATTGGAGAAAAATAAGAATATATATATATATATATATATATATATATATATATATATATATATGGTTTGAAAGAAAACACAGTGTACTCTGACCATCCATACACCAATGTTGCCATTTTTCTATATGATTTTAATACCTACACACACACAAATCTGCATACCTATATACTTCTAGCTTTACAAATATATCATTTACTTTACAGAATCCCATTTTACTTAATTTTGTTTTGTTTTTTATTATTATAATTTTATTTTATTTTGAAGAGTAAAAATGAAAGCAAGAAAAACAAAAACACAGAAACAGGATAACATGCAACAACACATACATTATAGATTGCAAAGCAAGAATAGCTGATTAACAATGACTGATATATTATCATTTTACTTAACTGATCACAAAATCTCTTCATGTCAGATGGCATGATGATGCGTGCCTGTAATCTCAGTGCTTGGGAGGCTGAAAACAGGAGTATCAGTATGCGTTTAATCTGTGTAGTGAAACCCTGTAGACCTTGAACTAAATACATTAAACAAAAAAATCTCTTCATGTCAATGAATATAAGGTTCTCTGTAACAGTTGTTTTTGGTGGCTCCAGATCATTCTGTGAAGTGGTATATGCTGTGTGTTTTGAAAACCCCAGGGGCCGGGGAGATGGCTCAGTGGAATAAGTGCTCCCCTGGCAAGTGCGAGGGCCTGAGTTCAATCTTTGGTTCCGGAAAAAAAAAAGAAAGAAAAGAAAACCCCAGTCATCTCTGTGGGAAGAGAGACTGGAGTTTTCTTCCTACACACCCGGAAGCTTTTCAGGGCTCAGCCTTCTCCAGGCCCTGTAGCAGGGGAGCTGACCTTTGTCTTGGAATCAAGACAAAGCTGGAGGAAGCTGAGGGGTGAGGAGACACAGCGCCTCACACTGGGTCACAGTGAAGTCTTGGCTTGGAAGTTGTGACTGTGGAAGAGGGCTGATCATTCAGGCCCACTTCTGAAAGCACCTTGTTCCAACCCCACATTAGCCTCTCTGCTGCTGGGTGGAAGTAACTGATGCCCATGATTTCAAAGAAGAGAGGTTTATGGGGCTCACGATTTTGGTGCACTCAGTCCATGGTGAGCTGCTCCTGGTGGAAACCTCCCAGCAGATGCCCACTTCTGAGAGTGCAGGGAGGAACCAGGGTGAGGACCACCCCCTTCTAGGTCATACCCCGGTGAGCACCATAGCTAGGCTCCGCCTTGTGCAACACATTCAGCTGGGAACTCACCCTGGTGAGTCCACCAATGGGCAGAGTGCCTTTCACTCAGTCACCTTCCACACACAGAAGACTGTGGGGAAGATTCTAGACCCGATCCAAACAAGGACGCTAATTCCAGCTCTGCCTAGTTCTCAGAATTTTGGCCACTCCTCCCCACATTCTAGAGTCAGACCTGAAATTGGAGAAGATGCTTGGGACGACCCACCTCCCATATCCTTGAACTCTGATCAAGGAAGAACTATAAATCAGGAAAGACAGCATAGAGAATGTGTTGGTTCTTTCTTCTCATCCCTGTGTTACCTTGCACCTCTTTACATTAAAGGGCGTCTCCAGAGAGTGTCTTAGAACATGGGCTGTTGAAGCACCAGGCCTGGGAGCTTGCAGAGCCATGTGGAGTCCTATGGCCTCTGGCCAAGGACTGTGACTGTCCCCAGGAGACAAGTGATGCCATTTGGGTGGGGCCACCAGCATGGGGAAGAAGGGAGGGGTGGAGACCAGAGCAGGCACTCAGCCCCACAGGGCGCACAGGCCACAGGAAGGTCCAGGTGGCGGTCTTCAGAGTGATCCCCAGGCCTCCCCTGCCCTGGAGAGCTCTGTGTAGATCCCTGCAAATGCCGGCCCTGTTCTTGCACCCTGGAAGTGCTCTGCACCCAGTGATACAGCAGAGCAGGTGCCATCTCACTCCTCTTGCTGCCCACAACCCCTAGGGGCTTTTTCTCTGCACTTTTTGGACTCATTTTGGACATAGTGTTTTGACCTAAAGAGGGAGCCATTGTGGGGGTTTCAGCTTGGGGGGTCCCTTGCTGGCCTGCTGCTCCCCCTACCCCAATACCTGCCCTGTCTTCTTAGGCTGTACCCAACCTTCAGGGTTAGGGTTCATCAGCAGCTTCACTAATGGATAATTTGCTTCACAGGAAGGAACGAACAATTAGCTGGTGAGGCTGAGCAAATGGGGCTGGGCTGCTGCTGCCTGAGAATCCCTCTTTTCCTAAATGTGTCACCCCACAGCCCTTCCTCCCCTCCCTCCCTCCCTTCTCTCTCCTTCCTCTCTCTCTCTCTCTCTCCCCACTCTCCCTTGTGGTACTAGATATTGAACCCAGGAATTCTGCACTGAGCTACATCCCTAGCCCTTTTAAAGATTTTGTATTCCATGGCAGGGTCTTGCTGAGATATAAAATTGCTCAGGCTGGGCTTGAACTTGCAGCCTTCCTGCCTCTGCCTCTGCCTCTGCCAGGAAACATCACTACATCTGGTTCATAATGTGAATCTTTGCTACCTGGAGAGTTGGGCTGGCTGATTTGAAAATTAGGTTTGAACGCAGACTAAGAACCGACTGCGGGGAGCTGGACAGCAAGGTGGGGTTGTGCACTTGTGGGACCTGGGAGTCTTTAGTGTCACCCTCTAGTGACAGATGAGTGACGCATGAGTCTTTGGCTCTGATAAATGGTCACTAGCAGGTGGCCACGCTTACTCGATGTTTCTTAGTGGATTATTCTACAGAGCAGGTGAATAAAACAATCTGAAGTCATTTATTTAATAGCTGGAGTTATTCAATTAGGCAGGTGACATCAGGGTTAATGAATCATTTAACACATCAAAAGAGCAATTAGCTCATTGTTTCCATAATTTATGCGATCAAGCTGTGCTCAGGGCTGCTGCACCTTAACAGAATTCTGCAGAGGATGACTTCTGTTTTGTTTTCAAACTAGAGCTGTAAATCTGGGTTGTTGACATTCATGGTTTTGACATTTTTCATCCTTTGTAAACAGGTGTGCACAATTTTATACATAATAAAACCTTGCATTGCAAGTAACCTGTGTTCTGTAAGATGGCCGGGTGTGGTGGCACCTTTGGGAGGCTGAGGCAGGAGGATTGCTGTGGGTTCAGGGCCAGCCTGGGTTACATGTTACATAGTGAGTTGAAGGCTAAGTTGAAGTGTACATGGAGACCGTGTCTCAAAGCACAATAAAACCAAACCAAACTAGTTGGGTGTGGTGGTACATGCCTGTAATCCCAGCACTAGGGAGGTTGAGGCAGGAGGATCTCTGAGTTTGAGACTTACCTGAATGCATAGTGAAGCCCAGTCTCAAAAAGACAAAAATGAAAATAAAATATCATAAGATGAGCAAACACTTCTAATCAATTTGAACTTGAAAAACGAGTGATGTCTTGCAATATAAATAGTGCATGATGTGAAATATGATGTGCTCAAAGCTGAGCCAGTGGGGCCCCCAACCCGCCCTGTCTCGCTGTGGTATTGTGGGTAACTGTGTCCCAGGGGCAAAAGGTTATGGAGGAGATCTCTTCTGTAGAGCAGGAGGAGAAAAAGTCAGCACAGTCCCTCATTTCACATGAGATTCGGGAGATGTGTAATATGTGGGAAACACTGCAAAATTTTGTAGAAAAGCCTCACCCCAGTAAGGCTGCAGCAGCGTGCGCAATGAATCTATTTAAGGGCAATGCAGTGTCACGCTGTGCAAAATCCTCTAAAGGAGGCAAAAAGCAAGTGTCACTGGATGGGTTCTTTGTTAAAGCTGCAGGAAAAATGGAAAGATTCCGCTGGGGCACTGGGCCAGTAGAAAGCAGTGATTTTTCAGTGATGAACAAAGTCGCCCTACGTGGTGACCCTCCCCTGTCTTGTCTCTCTGACAGCAGCTATAAACATTGTGAGAGCTGCTGGCAGGGGAATTCATTTTTATTTGTATTGCCAATTTTCTATATTATATTATATTATATTATATTATATTATATTATATTATATTATATTATATTACATTATACTACATTATTATGATGATGATTATTATTTTGGTACTGGGAATTGAACTCAGGACCTCACACTTGTGTGGCAGGCACTTTGCTTCTGAGCTATATTCCTGACCCTGTGATTATCTTTATATGAATGTTTTGGGTTGTGGAACAAGTCATCTGAATTTCCATTGTGTGTGTGTGTGTGTGTGTGTGTGTGTGTGAGTGTGTGTGTGTGTGTACAGGGTCTCACTATGCAGCTAGAACTCATAGTGATCCTCCTGTGTTGAGGCTCCCCAGTGCTGGGATTACAGGTGTGTGCCTCCATGCCCAGATTGTGTCACCACCATGGCTGGACTCAGTTGCAGGCTCAGCGTGCCTGGGGGCTAGCAGGGCCAACATGGCATGTGGTGCCAGGGATTGAACCCTGCGCTGGCCAAAGCAGGCACTTAGTCTGCTGAGCTATCTTGCTGGCCCTAGTTTCCATTATTTTTTATGGGGAAATTTGCTTTGATGTACAAGTACTTTGGATGACAAGATTTAGGCTTACAATCCAAGCATTGACTGTCCTGTGTACCACAGGACAAGAGCGGCTGTGGGCAGGTGTGAGTTCCTGCAATCTGCAGCAGCTTCTCTTTTTCTGGCCTCTTTTCTGGTGTCAGAGCTGTTTTCCACTCCTCATAAGTAGGTGGGAACACATTAACAATCTTAGAGATGACATGACCAGAAGTGTGCTACTGGGATGCCCCGGAAGGTGGGGATGACAGGAGCAACCTGCACCCTGATAGATGTCCAGCAGGGCTCCCCTGATTGGTGTTCTTTCTGGATTGTGTTTGTGCCTATGTGTGTGTGTGTGGGAGCAGCATGAGACCAGTTGGGGGTCAGGTGGGGGAGACCCCAGCCAGTAGGCCATTAAGAGCAGAGGTCTGAGGTGCAGTTCAAGAGACAGCCTCTAGGGGCGCTGATGGCTTGGCTGTGACAAGACACAGCTTGTGTCTGAAGTATATAGTTGGGGGCTCCATCTTTCCAGATGGGGATGTCTGAGGCTCCTGGGGGCAATGTTGACCACTCTGCTTGGCTGATGACAGGGTGGGGGCATGAGATTGAAGTGCATTAATGCAGGCCCAAGTCTGCTTGTGGCTGAAGACAGGGGCCAACATGGTCCGTTAGCTGTCAAAGGACAAGAGCATGGTAATTGGGGACCCTGAAGGGATTTTGACTCTCCAGAACATGGTGGTGACATTGGTGTCCACACATGCTGTCTCAATGGGGCTGGGGCAACAGGGGTCTTGGTCCCTTGTGCCACACCCCAGTTCTTTCTCTGTTGGTGTCAGGCCCTGAGGACCTTAGGCAGAAGCTGAGAGGAGGCTCTGCGGACCCAGGATATTATACTGTTCTGGGGTGGGGGAGCTAAGAGGGGTCAAGGAACATGGGCTTGTGGTCCTGCTGCCCAGACACTGACTCCAACCTCACCATCTGAAAACGGAAGCCATCTGTTACTGCACTGGGGGTACCACCGAGCTGCTTGAGGTCCTGGACAAAGGACTGAGCAGGACACCCCGAGTGAGCAGGAAGGGAAAGATTCATTTGATACTGCAAGTACACTCTGCAGGATGCACTCAGCTAGTGAGAAGAGCGTGGGCACAAGGGGGCTTGGTGCTGAGGGCTCTGCAGCCTTGGGGTTTGGGGTGGGATTGAGGGATTGGGCTGAGGTTCGACTCCTGCCAGTGAACAGCTTGGCTTGGCCTTCTCCTGGGACAGTGGAGGTTCTGAGCTTTTATGCTCTTGGAGGAGCTAGCAAGGTCTCCAAAGCCCAGGAGGGTGTGGGGTCGAATCTGCATAGTCAATGACATGATACTTAGGGTGAGGTCAATCAAGGCTTCAAAAGACCCCAGGGCATATGCCCGGGTACTGTTGTGTATGAGTTAAGTTACCTGATTACCTTCTCCATGGTGTTTAACCCTGGGCACTCCAGTTGTGGGCTAGAGATTGACTCAGAAGGCAGATTCAGCTTTGGAGAAGTAGGCTTCTAGGTGGCCTTCCTTTCTTCCTCCTGCTGTTTCCATAGCAACCTCCAGCCTCAAACCTGTCAGCTTTTGGGCTCCACTGTTGGGAAGTGTGACTGCTGGTGAGCCGCCCCCCTGGGTGAGTCCCAGGTGGCAGCCCTATGGTGGGCTTTGTGTGCTCCCCTCCTGGATGTGCACACTGCCCTTTACCTCATGTGCTCTCTTCCACTGCAGTGCTCAGCCTTCAGCCCAAATCACCCCACCCTACACCCCAACCGTCTGCCCCCAGGGCACACCCTCCCCTCCTGTCCTGTGGTGGGTGATCTGTGATGAGGGGACCTCACTTCTGCTTGCGGGAGCTGTTCTGCATGCTGCTGGGCTCCAGCCTGGTGTCTCCTCCTGGGAATGGCGCTCTGAGGTGTATGCTTTGTTTTTCAGATCAAGCCTGTGGTGCATTGTGATATAAATGTGCCGTCCAGGTGGCAGACATGTCATCGAATATACCGTCATATAAAGTGAGTACAGTAAGGGGACGCAAAGTTGGAGTGCACTGTGGAGGCTTAGCAGGCACATGCTCAGCCCTGCCCAGCTCCCCTGGCTCAGCCTTTTTCCTCCTCTTCCCCTTCTGTTCTCTTCTCTCCCTGACGGTGAATTCTCCTGTGTACGGACTGCTCTACCATGCAGACTTTCTTCTGCTTTTTTGTGACAGAATCTCACAATGTAGCCCAGGCTGGCCTTGAACTTGTGGTAAGTCTCCTGCCTCAGCCTCCTGAATGCCCAGGTTATGAGTGTGCAGGGCCACTGCACCACACTGCATTTTCTCCCTCCTCCCCTCTCTCCCCTGCTCTCTCCTTCCTTCCTTTCTCTCTCTCTCTCCTTCTCTTTCTCTTTCTTTTTTGACTGCACTTGTAAGTTTTTTTAAATAATCACTTCAAACATGAAATATCACATTAAACATGCAAATATTAATTTAGATTTTTTTTTTTTTTTTTTTTTTTTACTAAACATGATCTCAAAAGGAGGACAAGAGAGTTAAAACATTTGCTTCCATCTCATCTGAATGTTTTTAAACACCAACTACAAGACAGGCACTGGGCATATCTTAGTGAACAAACTTAGTGCTGGCTTATGATTTCCAGTTTATAATCTCAAGTAAGAATCTTTGAGCTTAGAACAAGTTGTTTTAGTGACCTTCACCATATTTGCATATTTGGAAAAATGACACAACCTTTCAAGTGCTACAACTCTGTTTTTTTGTTGTTTTATTTTTTGGTATTTTAGGGAAGGGTCTACAGGGTGCTCAGGGTTTCACTATTAGATCAAACTCATAGTGACCCTCCTGTTTACAGCCTCCCAAGAGCTGGTATTACAGGCATGCACCACCACACCCAGTCTCAATTGCCCTCTTAGTATGCCCTGGGGGCGGAGCCGGCACAGCAAGCCTGAAGATCGAACCCCAGCGCCTGTGCCTGCTTGCAGGTACCTTAATTAGCTGAGCTATTTGGCCAGCCCTGTTTCCATTTTTGTATTCATTTTAATGAGAGAAAAAAAAAAAGCACTGAAACTGTTTCAAAACAGGTTAGTAGGACAGTTACAATAATTAATACATTGCATATTGTTGGCTTCGTAGTACTTATTCAGAGGACAAGATGCAGACATGATATCTTGTCTAAACAATATTAGTACCAACTTTCATTCTCAGCGAACTAAGAGAAAGTAGCTGTATCTCTATCCTAACTCTCAAATTAGTAGTACCTCACTCCTGAGATGAACATCCTGTCTGGTTAAGGTTAGCTATCAGTTGCTAGGCAACCTAGTGTTGTGCATCACTAACTTCACAAAAGTATAAATAAAGGACCATTTTGTTGCGAAAAAAAGAGAAAAAAAATATATTTATCTGTCTCTGTCTCTGTCTCTGTCTGTGTCTCTGTCTCTGTGTCTGTCTCTGTCTCTGTCCATGTCTCTGTCTGTGTCTCTGTTTCTATGTCTTTGTCTCTGTCTCTGTCTGTGTCTCTGTCTGTCTCTCTCTGTGTCTGTGTCTCTGTCTGTCTGTGTCTTTGTCTGTCTGTCTCTGTCTCTGTCTGTCTCTGTGTCTCTGTCTGTCTCTGTCTGTGTCTGTGTCTCTGTCACTGTCTGTGTCTGTGTCTGTGTCTGTATCTCTGTCTCTGCCTCTGCCTCTGCCTCTGCCTCTGTCTCTGTCTCTCTCTTCCAATGTTTTTTTCTCCCTTTTCCCCTCTCTGGGCATTGAACCCAGGACCTGTATACTGGGCTACCTTCCTAGCCTTTTTATTTTGATGTAGAGTCTTGCTAAACTCCGAAATTGCCCATGATGGGCTTAAATTTGTGATCTTCCTGCCTCAGGCTCCCAGGATGTTGGGATTACATGCATCTGTCACTATCCCTAACTTATTTTTTTCTTTACCTTAAAAAATTAAAAGGAATTATAGATAGTTTATTCCTATTTTTATATGCTTATTCTTAAAAAATGTGGAAATTAGCCAGGCATGGTGGCACATCCCTGTAATTCCAACACTCAGGAGGCTAGACAAGAGGATTATTGTGAGTTCGAGACCAGCCTGGGATACAAAAGGAGCTCAAGGCTAGCCTGAGCTGCATAGAAGGACCCTGTTTCAAAAATGCAAAACAAAACAAAACAAAATGTGGAAATCTACAAATGGAAAAAGAATAAAATAAAAATGTTGTGTTTATCCCATTCCTCTGAACACTGTTTACCTCCAAGCGCATTTCCTTTGAGAACTCCCTCAGCCTGCTGCTGTTTTTTTTTTTTTTAAACATTCATTATATTTAACAACTCTCCTGATGAATTAATTCACCATAAACAATATAGGTTATTGGCATAACTTAGCAATGTACAGTTTGTGATAATTTATTTAGGTATTCCTCCAAACTCAGACATTTAGGCTTTTACACCTCTGGTTTTGTAATTACCGAAGAAATATCTTTGTTCACATTTCTCTGGGAGGGTCTCCCGGACCACTGGCTTGACATAATTAGTTGCTTACCCTGCGTGGATCTGCACTGCCGAAGTGTCCTTCAGGAGGGCTACCGGTTTCTAAGTATAAGGGGTGATTGTTTACAGTAAAAGACATATTGTTGATGGGCTGGGAACATGGCTCAGTGGGATTAGTGCTTCCTTGGCAAGCACAAGGGCTTGAGTTCAATCCCCAGCTCTGAAAAACAAAAAACAAAAGACATATTGTTGTCAACCCCCTTTAAAATTCTCCCCTCTCTCTGAGCAGACTCGTCCCATTGTCCTTGCCGCTTTCTGCAACAGCTCTGGTGCCTTCCTCCCTGAGGGTCTTAAGTGGCACTGTGCTGGCTGTTTTGCCAGATCAAAAACATTTTCCTTTCACAGTTGTTCTGGCTTTGGGGCCGGGCCAGAAGTTGCATGGTGCCAGATCAGTCGCTAAGTGGGCAAGGACAGGCCGTCGTGGTTTTATGAGCCTGCCCCTCTGCGGCTGTGCTTGGCAGCAGCATTCACTGTATTTGTAGTCCTACATTGTAGAGGTACTCAGGAAAAGGGTTTCCAGAGCCATTTCAGACAGTGGCAGAAATAATGGGATAAATGTATTTGAAGTGACAGGGAGGATTTATTATTATTATTATTATTATTATTATTTTATGTATTTAGTACAGAGTCCACAGGTCCTCACTACACAGATCAGACTCTTAGTGATCCTCTTGATTTCAGCCTCCCAGGTGCTGGGATTATGGGTGTGTGTACCACGCCCAGTCTCAGTTGCTGTCCCAGAGCTCCCCAGGTATGAAGCTGGCATGGTGTGCCAGGTATTGAACCCCTGGCTTTTGTGTCTGCCTAAGCAGGTGCTTTAATCTGTTGAGCTATCTGGCTAGCCCGACAGGGAGGATTTTGAAGGGAATTCATAGCATTTTTTTTGTAGTACCAGGGATTGAACTCAGGACCTTGTGCTTGCCAGGCAAGCACTTATTCTACTGAGTCATTTTCCTGGCCCTAAAGTTGAGAAGGATTTTGTTTTTTGCTGGCTCAGGCTGCTGAAAGGGAGGGTTTGGTGTGGCATGTGGAGCTGAGGACTGAACTGCAATATTGCATTTTTTTCCTGTAATCTTAATTTTTTTTCCATTTTTTTATTTTTTGGCAGAAATGGGGATTGAACTCAGACCCCTTGCGCTTGCCAGGAAAGTGCTTATTCCAGTGAGCCATCTCCCCAGCCCCTTAAATTTTTTTTTTTCAAACATTCACCTTTGTACATTGTAAGCATATGAGTGTTCCTGTTAACAGCAGGATAAGAATGTATATTAAAATGTTAAAAAGCTTAAATATTTTTAGCAATGATTTTATTTCAATATTTCCTTTATTACTATCAGTAATCTATAGAAACACTTTGGACACAAACCAATCAAGGAAACTAAATTTTTTTTTTTTCTTTTCGGAGGTTATGAACAGAATACACTTATTGAGGGAAAGAAAGCTCCTGTCTGAGAGAGGGACAGGAGGGGGCCTGAGCGGGTTGTCCCCCCAGGGAGACTAAATGTTGAAAACACTGCAGTGATCCTTATTGTGGCAGGGATGACACATGGAGGAACTGTGCATCCGGGCACTGTGTAAGGTGCTTCCTCCAGGGGCTTGTTTTGGGCAGTGGAAGAAGTTGGACCATAAGCCAGGCATGGTGGCACATGCCTGTAATCCCAGCACTCGGGAGGCTGAGGCAGGATGATTGTTGTGAGTTCGAGACCAGACTGAGCTACAAAGTGAGCTTAAGGTTAGCCTGAACTGCATAGTGAGAACTTGTCTAAAAAAGATAAAAAAAAAAAAAAAGAAGTTGGACCATAGATAGACCAGAAGTCTCTCTTGGTAAGGGGCTTTAGCAGAAGAAATGACAAACACATCAAGTTAAGATTGATATTCACTCTGAAAAAAGACCAATGTTTCTTAAATTTGAAGAGAAAACCCCTATTAAAAGCACAGCAATGGTGAAAAAATAGTACAAAATATTAAAAGGCAGAATTGTACAGCTAAGCTTTTGCAATGTTGAAGGATGTCAATGATACAATACATTACTTCTAGACTTCAGGAAATCAACCTTGTGTTTTACCTTAACTTAGTTCAACTGTCAGAGTTTATAACACTTGCCAAGTGGTATGGGTTAACATGTCTCATTAATACTTTGCATCATGTTTTGAAAATCTCCCAGGCATCCCTTTGGCCGCTAACAGGCAGAAATGATAACATAAAGCCCTCATCTCAAGAGCACAAGGAAGCTGCCTTAGGACTGCCAGAGAAGAATTGTGTTTTTATTATCTTTTCAAAGGATTGCAAGTTACAGTGGTACCTCTGTTCAGGAACTTAATTTTTTCTACAGTTCTGGATACAAACTGAATTGGATGAGAACTGAGTCAGATTTCCCCATAATTTTATTGAGAAACAAATAGCAATGAGACAGTTTCAAAACCAATTAGTAGGACACTTTCAATAATTAATACATTGCATATTGTTGTCTTACTGGTTATTCATTGTACAAGATGCAGACATGATAACCTGTCCACAAACACTATTAGAACAAATCTTTCTATTCATTGAATTAAGAGAAAGTAGCTGTTTATAGATCCTAACTATTTTGAATATACAGATACAAAATGATTCTTTATTCGTTTTCCCTTTTTTTAAATTTAGTTTTGTCAGAGAAGGGTATTCCATTGTCATTTAAATATTGTAGGTGCATGAGTTAAGCAAAATATTCCAATGTAGTCCAGTAGCCCATAATAGTAATGGGTTTTCCGTAAGACTGGCAATGTCAGGCGTTCTTGACTTGAGCCTTTTCCAGCTCAGTATATTAATATGGATTTACTTTTTATACCTCATTTTCATACTTTTCTGCTGGATGGTTAAGACCAAGATAAAGCACGACCTATATAATAAGAAATGTAACTTTTGTATCTGACAAGGGCAGTCAAGTCCCCTCAGGATTTATTCTGAAACTGTACAGCAGTTTGTAGATCCTTTTTGACCTTAAGTCTAACCATTGAATTTGATTCAGTTCTCATCCAATTCAGTTTGTGGAAAGAACTGTATCATGTATATGAAAAAGATATGTGTATAACTCAGCATAAGGTTGATTCTATTTCACTGAAATCTTTAATGACTTCTTAAATGGGTTCATCTAATATATTTTACATAGTCCTGCATAACTATCATTTTGTGAGCTCTTTATTCTTCTGCCTCAGCTGCCTAAGTACTTGGATTATAGGCATGTGACCCCATGCTAGGCCAACTACACTTTTCAAGGTATCATTTCCCCATTTATTTCCCAAATGGACAGTTTTTTTCCACTTTACCCATCAGTGGAAAAAAGGCATACTTTGAAAGAAGTAGTGTTTCATTTATCTGGGTAATTTAGGTTTGATAAAAAGCATCTTCCTAATGTTCATGTTATGTCAGCAGGGTTAAGCACACTCTCTTTCCTGATTTGGCCTCTGTGTAGGGCCTGCCTGTAATACTGGGTGGCATTCAGCATATCGTGATGTTTTTGAGGGTCTGTAATATATGTATATTTTCTATGAGTTTTCAGTATGTTCCTCTCCCATTTATAGGTACTAACGAATACTTTGCTGTTCTTCTTATTTTTACAGTGTTTTTACAAATGGAAAATTATTTAGCCCACCTATAAAAATTATAATACCCAAATTCAGCCTGTCAGATTGGAGTAGCGTGCTGGCCACGATTGGAGAAAAAGTCTTCCCTCTTGGAGGCGTGCGGAAGTAAGGAGACGCCCCTACCTGCATGGTCTTTGGGCTTCTCTAAGAGCATTTCCTTCCTGGGCCATCGGTTGTAAGCTCTGTAAAGCAGCTCATATTTTCCTCAGTGTCTGTGCCCTCTGTGGTGGGAAAGCTAGGTTGTGGAAACCTAATCTGCTGAGAGCCTCTGGGTGTGTCCAGGTGGGTCATGCAAGTGTGGCCTTGAGTCTGGATCTGATCCCTCCCCTCCTCTCTGGGGCTGCCCCATTGACCTGCTTTCCAGCCACCAGGAACTGGGCAGCTCTGCTCCCTACACCCTTCCACCATGATGCTCTTGCCATGGAGCAGCTGACCATGGACTGAGTCCCCTAAAGTCATGAGGCTAGATAATCCCAATGCATTCTGTTTTTTTTTTTTTGTCTTTTTGAGACAGGGTTTCACTATGCAGTTCAAGCTGGCCTTAAGCTCACTTTGTAGCTCAGGCTGGTCTTGAACTCACAACAATCCTTCTGCCTTAGCCTCCTGAGTGATGGGATTACAGGCCTGCACCACCATGTCTGGATTTTTTTTTTTTTTTTCCCCAATGCATTCTTACCACCTGGGTGTTGAAACTTTCTTTATTGCTGAACTTTTGCTTGTAGATCTGGTTTAATTCTTTCTGTTTCCCTGTAGAAGAGTTCCCAGGTTTTATCTTTTAAATTGTAATTTATTCCTTACCTATGTCTATTCAAAAATTCATCTTATTAGTGTTCTTTCTTTCTTTCTTTCTTTCTTTCTTTCTTTCTTTCTTTCTTTCTTTCTTTCTTTCTTTCTTTCCTTCCATCCTTCCTTCCTTCCTTCCTTCCTTCCTTCCTTCCTTCCTTCCTTCCTTCCTTCCTTCCTTTCTTTTGTGTTTTAGGGAAAGGTCTACAGGGTGTTCAGGGTCTCACTCCTAGATTGGACTTGTAGTGATCTGCCAGTGTACAGCATCCCAAGAGCTGGGATTATGGGTGCGCACCACCACACCCAGTCTCAGTTGCCATCTCAGTGCGCTCCAGGCCAGCACAACAGGCCTAGGGATCGAATCCCCATCCCCCTGGTGCCTGCTTGCAGGCACATTAATCTGGGGAGCTATTTGGCCCACACTTAGTGTACTGTTTCTATTATTCCATTTTTTCTTAAGTTTTAGTTTTGCTAGTACACATTGATAGTGCATAATGATTCCATTCATCAGGAGTTTGTACATGCACGTGACACAGCTGTCTCAGTTACTCTTCTCTTGTTGCTGGGACAAATACCCAACACCCAAAATGAAGGAAGGAAAGGTTTATTTAGCTCACAGTTAGTGGAGGTTTCAGTCCTTATCCTCCAAGGCACAAGGCAGAGAACAACCTTTCATGGCGGTGGCAACGAGCCAGAGTACAAGGGAGAGGTAGCAGCAGCTCAAGTAGTTAACTTCTTTTTTCTCCTTATATTGAAATGCAAATTATCTGCCCCAGGGCAGGTGCAGCATCCACACCCACAGTGACTAACACAAATTCCAGAAGCTGCCCCAAGACTGCGACAGGCTGTGTGCAAACCATAACAACATCTTTTTTTTTTTTAGCTTTCCCTCCCCTCCTTTTCCCTGTTCCCTCTATCTCTTGACTTTCTCATTTACAGAATTTACTGTTCTAGTTTCAAGTCAATTTCTCTCTGTGCTCTCTTTCATTGTTTCCTGTTCTTGTTTTATGCTGGAAATCTCTTCTTTTCTCATAGCATTTTCACATTGATGAGAATTCTCTGTCTTGTGCTGGTGGGGTCTGTCCTTGCCTGATCCTTGTAGCTTCAGGTGACTCCTCATTATACCCGCAAGACCTCAGAAATGCCCTTCAGCTCTGTACCTTCTCCCTGTCAGGGTTCACCCCTAGGACACTTGCTCCAGGTATCCAAGTCCACCAGGGGGACAAACAACAAACATCATAAGACTGTGGCAGGAGAGAATAGGACTCCAAGCACTGCAGTCCATGTAGAGTCCTCTGTCCCGTGTTATGATCATCACTGGGGGCTCCTCACAGTTGTCCTTCTGTGTCCCTTCTCAGGTGTGATCTCAGGCACTGCCTCTTAGGCAGCCAAGAGCACCTGCATCTGTGCCCCTGGGATGTGCCAGGCGTAACGTGCTCAGCCGTGTCCTTCACTTAGGTCAGGAGTTAGGCATAGCGGTGCTGCTGTCTCGTGCTGTTGGCCTAGCTAGGGACCCCTGAGGACCTCATGGGGACACCTGGAGGGCCATCTTCCCCTGTGGTCTTTTGCCAGCATGTTCCATTCCACTTTCCCCTTCACCATCCGCTCGCTGCCCATCCACTCGCTGACCTGCACATCCTCCTGCTCTGGCTGCATTCATCCCTGTGGCAGGCAGATCTCTGTGTTCTGCTGCTTTGTGCCGGCCCCTCCTATGGCCCTGGATGCTTCT
Source organism: Ctenomys sociabilis (assembly GCA_004027165.1). Lineage (NCBI taxonomy): Eukaryota > Metazoa > Chordata > Mammalia > Rodentia > Ctenomyidae > Ctenomys > Ctenomys sociabilis. The sequence goes on from PVKA01016436.1 coordinate 20,695, forward strand.
ACCCCCTTTTTGGTGGTGAAATCCCAGCCACTGGCCACCCTCTCTGCAGATCCTGTCACCTGTAAAAGCTGCTTAATCTTTGATCATGTGCTCGCTTTCCTCTACTACAAGAAAACACTTGAGACAACTCACTCAGTGAGTTGCCCAGGCTGGGCTGGAATTTTAATCCTCCTGCCTCAGCCTCTCAGACTACAGGATTTTTAAAAATTATGCACAGGGTTTGGAATCTTTTCCAGAACATACGAGGCTTTGGTTGGTGTTTAGTTAATTTTAACTAACAATATAAGCCAACTTGTACTTGTTTTACCTTTTAATTTTTTAAAAATGCATTTAGTACAAGGTCTCCAGGGTCTCACTACACAGATCGGATTTGTGATTCTCCTGTGTTCAGCTTCCCAAGTGCTGGGATTACAGGTGTGTGCCACCACGCCCAGACTCAACCATCATCTCAGCATGCCCTGGGGCAGGGGATAGCATGGCACTCTGGGGACAGAACCCAGGTCCCTGTGTCTGCCTAAGCAGGCACTTTAGTCTGCTGAGCTATCTGGCCAGCCCTGTATTTGCTTTAGCTGGTAAGAACAAATATGAAAAAAGGGCTGGGATTATAGCTCAGGGTGAAGACCTCAAATTTAATCACCAGTGTTGCAAAAATTAAACAGAGCCTCAAAGTGGAAAGCATACACATCCAGGAAGACCTGGAGCTGCTGTGGCAGGGTTAGTGCATTCTTGGTCCCATTTTAGCAGCAAATCAGTCCTGTCTCTCTAATTCCCACAGGGATCATGTCACAGACAACAAATGCCTACAGGCCCATGCTCCTTCTTCCCACCTATGCAGGTTATTTACCATGAATGGACATCTCTTGGACAACTCCAAGGATTTGCAAGACAATCATTTTTATGTTGCTGCTGGGCTGGAAACCTTCAAACACTTCCCTTATTGGAGGTCCTCAAGAGTCCCCAGTGACGTCCAACAGTGAGTACATTTTATACTGTATCTTCCTGACTTTTGGCAAACTTTGCCTTTCTCCAGTACCTATCCCTTATTAAAAATATGTCCAGTTCAAAACTAAGTATTGGTTATTTTTCTGTAGGGAAACATGAAGCTTTCATTATGTACCATTCCATTTCAGATTTTTATCTAGGCATGGAGGAGCTGCCCTGCTTTGATAGCGTCTCACTTACTTTCTCTCATTGCTAGGATAAAATACCCAACAACCAAACTGAAGGAAGGAAAGGTTTATTTAGCTCACAGTTAGTGGAGGTTTCAGTTTGCACTCAGCTGGCTCCAAGGCAGAGTGGCACATGGAAGAGGGAGCCATTCATGGTGGCCAAAAAGAGCAAAACAGTACAGGGCACTCTTGAGTGTGCCCCAAGGGCTGGCAAAAGCTGGGTGGATTTCATTCTCACCTCTGCCTGTAGTTGGGTGTGGGGCACAGAGTAGGACCCACATCTCCCTTGGTTTCTTTGCCACGAGATAGAGAAGGGCGCTGCGTCACTTGAGAACGGGGAAAGCTACTTGGAGAAACCGCGCTTGTGTGTGCAAGGGCCAGGGATTTAAGAATGCTAGGCAGTCTGATGTTTAGACAAATAGTGAGGGTAAACCGAACTGCATAGGTTTCAGGGTAATAATCAGCTTCTCTTCTGGAGGGTTAACAAGCTAAGTCTGCAGATCAAAAATTGGAGAAAAGGAAGGGCTGCAAGGTCAGTCAACATTTTGGCCCTAGCCTTTCAAGGTCAGTGAGGACTCAGGACATAGGAGAACCTGTACTGTGACGTCATGGAACTCAGTTGTGCCCCAAATTTTCTGATCAAGGAGATTATGGGCTCACAGAGGAATGTGATTGATGATGTATAGTTTGCCTAAGGAGAGTCACATGGAGAGAAAACTTTCTCTCAGGCTTCTACAGAGAGCAAATTGGTCAAGCAATGGCCATGACTCATCCACATGGCTGTCACTGACAAAGGATCTACAAAGTGAGGTATAGGATTACAGTATAAACCCTGAGGGTGCCTGACTGACCTTATCATATACAAAAGTTACATTTCTTGCTTTATCTTGGTCTTAACCATCCAGCAAAAAAGTATAACAATGAGGTATAAAAAGTAAAGCCATATTAATATACTGAGCTATGAAGGGCTCAAGTCAACAACTTCTGTGGATAACCCCCCACTATTGTGGGCTGCTGGACTGTGTTGGATTGTTTTGCTGAATTCATGCACCTATAGTATTCTGATGCCAATAGAATCCCCATCTCTGACAGGACTAATAAAAAAAAAAAAGAGGCTACAAAGGAAGAACCATTTTGTATTTGTATATACATAATAGTTAGGATAGATACACAGCTACTTTAGCTTACCTCAATGAGAAGATTTGTACTAATAGTGTTTGGATAGGATATCCTGTTTGCTTCTTATATTATGGATAACCATTAAGATAACAATGTACAGTGTATTATAAAATTTAAAAAAAAAAAAAAAAGAATGCTAGGCAGCTCCCATTGTGTAGAAGAATCTTTACGGAAGAAGTTGCCATAACCTTGCTGCCCTCATGCCCAGGAAACAGGGTGGTGCTGGGAATATCAGGGAGGAAGCAGAGCCAACTTCCTTGGGCCCTGTGTGCCCCGAGCGGAGACCGACCCTTCAAGGCCAGCATGCCCCTCCAGGCCTGTCCCCCATGGCCAGGGGCACAACCTGCATTTGAAGTTGGTGTGGACGACGGAGCTCCAGTGTGACTAGCTGTATTATTTTTCAGGAGGTATGCTGACTTGGAAAAGTCACCGAGAAAGAAAAAAGTAAGTCATTTTTCAAAGTAGTGGTGAACACAGTCTCCGAGTCCAGTGTCTCCTGAGGGTGTACTTCATGGTGCATGGGTACCTACGTGTAAACCGAACTTCCTGTGGGGGGGGCATGTTTTAAGAAGGGACAGGTGCCTTCCGTGAATGAGGAAGAGGGGTTAGGTTTATGTGTGCAGCTTAGAGTCTCCAGTCAGGGATGGCACAGAAGGAGCCTGTGATGTGACGCAGAGAAAGGGGATAAGGGAAAACATAGGTGTAAAGTCTTATGGGACAGGTAGGGGGGAAACTGAGGCACACTTGGCAAGGCTCCTGTGGGGATGGGAGACATTGAGGTGAGAAGCAGCTTACCCTGTGTGCGCATACATGTGCACATGTGTGTGCATGCGTGTATTGACACACACACGGATATTGCAACATAAGCATGAGAAAGAAGGAAGGATTGGGAGACAGGATTAAAAGAGAGAGTGGAAGTCAGCTTGGACGGTCCTGCCAGTCCTTGTGATAGGTTGGTATAGCGTGCAAGTCACCACCGAAGCCGGTGCCCAGGCCTGGCTCAGGGAGCTGACTGCCTTCCAAGACATGTCTTCCGCAAGTGTATGTTGCTGAGTGTTATTAGTGATTCTTGTGTGACAGCCTGTTAGTGAGATCAGTCCTGATGTTTCCATCTTGGGTCATCCTTGGCTGGTGTTAGTGAACACGAGGCTTCCGCCCAGTCACCTGCGTTGCCGTCTGTGTGGCTTCCTGAGTTAATGGTTGCGTGGCATTTTGAGCTTTCTGTCACTGGGGTGTGAGTGTCAGTGTTATTTATTGAATGCATGAAGTTGGCGATCACTGGAGCATGAAAATGATGGCCATAACTTGGCCGTAATGTGTACCCCATTACTTGCTGATGGGAGTCTCAGCAGTTTTTTCCAGCAGCGTCTGACAGGGCTGCCACTGTTGGCACAGGTGACCTTAGAGGGACACTGCAGTTTGGTTGTAACTGTCACAGCGTGGGTGGAGTGTCCTTCCAAATCCCACCGCTCACGGGCTGTGGAATCTGAGATGCTGATAGTCTGGGGTCCTCCTCCTTGTCAGTTTCTATAATCTCCATTTCATTAAGTTTCTTTGACTTTGGTTCTTCATAGGTGGGGATGCAAATTTTTCCTTTATTTTAGGGAAGGGCCTACAGAGTGTTCAGGGTCTCACGATTAGATCAACTTGTAGCGACCGCCTGTTCACAGCCTCCCAAGAGCTGGGATCACAGGCACACAGCACCACGCCCAGTCTCCAAATTTTTCCTTTCATCAGATGTTTATTCTATCTGGTCTAAGATTTGAGGCATGTGTGTCCCAAGGTGGTCTATATATTTTTTTTGGTTTCTCTTCTTGAAATCTATCAGTGGAGACTTAACTGCTTTTCATAAAGATATTTAGAAAGATTCCTAAATGGTAGACTCACGAATCAGGGACAATCATAAATCATGGTGTAAAACATGTTGCTTTACAAACTGGAACTGTTTTCCTAAGATGAACAGAGTGAGAACCTGTAGTGATGTGGAAAGCACACTTTCTGGAAAAAGAAAATTTTTGGAAGAAAACGAAAGGTAGTGGTTATCAAAGACTGATGTACACTGTCTGCATTTGTTGTAAAAATAACCTTTAAGGTGCCTTTGGTTATCTTTTTTGCATTTAGATCTACCTGATGCGCTGGTCTTTAGACTCACTGGTAGCATTTCCCTGCCTCATTGGAGCAGGTAGCCCATGTTCTGGGAATGAAAAATTCCCTCTTGCAGGAATTCATCAAGGCTGGAGTCACTGTCTGACCGTTATGATAAAGCAGTTGGTTTCTGTACTTGCTTTTCCCAGATCTTTCATTTCTAAATCATTAAACGTCTTTTTCTGTATGAATTGCACCAGCGTTGAACATATTTTTGGAAAATGGAGGAAATGAAGCAATAAATGCTGGATAACCAGAAATGTTCTTTAATAGGGACAGCCCTTCCTGGAATGTGAGGCACTGCCTGGGGAGGTGGGTGGAGATACAGATGGGAGTCATGGGGGGAAGGTGTTTATATGGGTAGGGATCTGAATTTAAATAAGGGTAGAGAAAGTCCATTCAGTAATTGCTGCCAATGATGGAATAAAATGTTTGGCCTGAAAGCAGAGCAGCACAGCCAGGACGAGGCCAGTCCTGAGTGACTGCGGCCTTCCTGGAATGGTGGCAGGCAGGGTGGAGCTGTAGGTTGGAGCAACGCTGCGCACTGGTGATTCTATGATGGTCATTTATATGTTGGGGCACCTCCAAATTAAGGCTGTCTCTCAGGACTTATTGGCGGTCACGTTGTGGATATAACTTGCCGTTGGTCTCTTGTCACTTGACAAGAGGCTGTAGCTGCTCCTTTTACTGTATCCTCAGTCAAAACACATGTGAGGTCATCTCTGTCCATGTTAAGTTTAATTGCTGTGTAGAATCTACTCCAAATGATTTTGCTATGGTTCAGAATTGACATGAAAAGTTATTATATACACAGAAAGGCAGAAACGCAGCAGATCAAGATGTGAATTGGATATTGGTGGAACACACTCATCTTTACTTCCAGAGGACTTGCGGATACCCTTTTAGTGGGACATAAGGCTGATACTGAAGCTGTCAGCTTCAGCGATCTGTGCTGTGTGACAAACATCCCTGGACCAAGTACCCCCAGATAACAAGGATTTACAGTTGCCTGAATGTTGGGTTGGCTGGGCTGCTCCTGGTTTGGTATTATCCCAACTCCTCCTTGTGGAGGTATGGTGTCTACCTAACCTCAATGACACATACTGTTTGTTTGTTTGTTTTTGACACATACTGGTTTTGGGGCACTTTGCTTTCTCCTCCACGTGGCTTCCCATCCTACATCAGGGTGTCACAAGGTGAGTTTGCATTTCCTTCCTGAGAAAGATACAAGAGATGATCAGAAAGCACCAAAATGTGCAGGCTGGTGTAAGCAGCTCAGAGCCTCCTCCCCACACTTCCAGGGAGAGCACCCACGACCTTGAGTTGAACCGGAAATGTGACCGGAAGTCTGAGCCTGCAGGCGAAAGTCTTGGAAAGACCCAGAAACGTGTTCCCCCTGTCTTCTCCTTGTCCTATTTGTACAATGTTCACTTCCTAAGTTCTATGATGATGATCTGGTTTCAGATAGTTTTAAAACGGCTTCTTAGGCAGCGGAAAACAGAATTTGTAGACAATAAGGGACACCATGACATAGTTTAAATGGCAGTGTTCTTTCTTAGAGGTCCCTTAAATAGCCATAGCAGTTGTGACATTTTGATCCAGTGAAACTAGAAGGAAAATCATGGGGCATGATGTGTGTGAGAAGTGGGAACATCGAGCATGACCAGGGAGTAGGTAGGGTTAGTGCGGATCGATGTGAGCGGGAGCTTGTGCCTGGATCACACGTTCATCAGTGAGGGCGAAGAGTGGAGGAAAGGTGACCTGGGTGTCTCGCATAAAACTGCTCCTGATGTCTGGTAGAATCCTTGTGACGTACAGTGGAGGGTGGGTCTGCTTCCAGGTTTGAGTCTGTCTTTGGGGAGTCCTTAGAGAGCAATGAGGTGCTCTTCTTGTGGATAAAATTGATGTCTGTGAAGTCTTCTCCAGAGTTGTGACTCCTTCCTGTACCAACCTATTTGCAGCTGGCCCTGCAGGCTCACTGCTGCAGGCACGAGGGCTGTGGGCTCTGGCTTCCCGGCCTGGATCCTGGCCAGCCTCCCGGCTGAGTGGCTTGTGGCCACTCCAGGTCTCAGTTATTAATGGGAGTGGATGTCCTGTGTCATCACATCATTTTCTTTTTCTGGACTCTATCAGGAGGCATCTTGCAAGGGTGTGAAGTTTTCATTTAAGCTGTCAAGGCTCCCCATGCAGAGTGTTTATGACACATAAGAACATCACTGTTTGTCTCTTCTAAATTTCTGTTTTAGACAGCATGAAAGATTTTAACTCAGTGTAGTAGAAGAGCCTCAAATAGCACCGTTAGAAATGTTTGTTACCCAAGAAAATAACAATAGACAACCTCCAGAAATACATTTTACTCATTATACATCTGACTTGTTGCTGAGTCAAAACACCTGGCCTACAAGTTAAAGGAGGGAAGGTTGACTTTATCTCACAGTTTGTAGCCAGTTGGCTCCAAGGCAGGGAGTCATGGAAGAGGGGAATCACAGAGGAGAAACAGTCCATGGCAGGGGAGGCAGAAAGGTGGCAGCAGTGGCAGCAGCAGCAGTGGCAGCAGCAGTGGCAGCAGCAGCAGTGGCAGCAGCAGCAGTGGCAGCAAGCTTGCCTTCCCTGTCTCCCTCATATTCCATCCAGGCTATAAGCCTATTCATAGATGCCATCCACACTCAGGACAGGGCTTCCATTACCACATTCAGAACTGTTCTAAGGCCATTTATCTATCATACACCCTTAATCTTAGTATCACATACCCTAGATCCACCTACCTCAGAAAAGCCCCACTGATGGGCACACAAGATTTTGGGGGACATCTTTGTATAAGCCATGAAAATACCTGAAATATAGCCTTATTATTTGACTGGTTTTGTCAATTATTGCTTGGTATAAGCAGTCAAACACTGAGAAATACCTCTTCATAAGCCCATCAGTACCTTACAGAACTCAATTAAGCTGACCGTTCAGGGCATTGGAAATAATTGAATGAAGCTGTGCACTCTTATTTTGTTATAGAAGACAGGAATCTCATTGTGTAGTTCAGGCTGACCTTGACCTCATTATGTAGAGCAGCTGACCTTGAACTCATGGCAATTTCTTCTGCTTCAGCCTCCCGAGTGCTGGAATTATAAACACACCTGCTCATGCTGGGATAAAATCCAGTTTTGCCCAATAAATTCAACAGTGTTCATTATTGTTTTTAATTTTTTTTTATTTTGGTATTTAATGAAGTATCTACAGAGTTTCACTACGTAGATTGGACTCCTAGTGATCCTTCTGTTTACAGCCTCCCTGCATTAGAATTGCAGGCATGCACCGCCATGCCCAATCTCAATGTGCTCCAGGGGTGGGGCTGGCACTGCATGTCAGAGATTGAACCCCAGCTGCTGCGCTCTGCCTAAGCAGGCACTTTAGTTCACTGAGCTATCTGGCTGGCCACTTTACTATGGTTTTAATATCTATTACTGTGTAAAGAAGTAAGGGTAATTTAATAAATATTTAAAATTGCATTTCTCTATTAAAATGAATACTTTATGGTAAAAGCCTCTAAAATGTCATTAAATAGTCAGCACTGTGTTTGTATCAGCTCAGCAACAAACACGTAACTCTTCCTGCGGGCATGGAGCTGAAATGTCGGTGTGAACAGGGGGTCAGTTCTATAAATGAAAGTTGTGTGTTTGAGCAGTTAGAGGGATGCATGTGGGCTGAGACTGAGGCCTGCCCTTTATGAGCAGGTCCCGCCTATGATGCTCATCATAGCATCCATGCTTCAGAATTAACTGACATTTGCTGACTAATGCTATCCAGGCAGCCAGCAGTCGAGGCAGGCTTCAATGTCCTCTTCTGGCAGCCAGAAAAGGCACTGACTGGGTCAAGCAGCACCCATTTCCTGCCTGCCTACATGCTCAGAGCCAAGCCTGGCTGGCCAGTAGAAGACCCTGACCTGCTTTGGAATGATGCAGGATATTTGCTGGCAGCCTGTCCTGGTGCATTTTTCACCCTCTACCCAGAGTGGAGTGACCTGAGATAGGAGGCTATTGCTGAGGCTAGGGACTCCTCTCACGTCACCCTGGGAGACTGCTATTTGCATGTGGACCCAGATAATCTTTTAAAAACTATTGATATATAGCAGACTGATTGAAGTGGGCTGTGGAGACAAATAATGGTCCCTAAAAGTGGGAAAGAGAAATGAATCTAATGTGCCTCAGGTTTATTTCTGAAAATACGTTTTTAGCAGGAAGAGAGACAAATAGGATTACAAACAAGGGACAGCTGCTTTGTATATGGGGCTCCGTGCATTTCAGCTCAGTGCCTCCTGTTTCCTGCTCAAGTCATGCTTCCTAAGAGTGACAGTGAGCAGACATCTGAGTGCTCATGCATTTTGTCCCCAGCCCTGGTAGTGTTACAATGCAGGCAGGGCTACATCCACAAGAGAATGCACATGAGAGCCATCTCTAGGGAGGCAGAGGTTTTAGTGGCAGGTCATGTGGGACCGTCCATCTTTAGCTCACTGTGTGGCTAGGTAGGCGTGGTCTCTCATGATGGTTCCTGTATGTGCTGTGTGTGCTTACTCCGCATCACAGTTTTTTTAAAAAATTGTATTTGGTTGTTACAGGGTCTCACTACACAGCTCAGACTCATGGTGATCTTCCTGTTTTCAGCCACCCCAGTGAACCACTATTGGCATGGTACACTGGGAGGGATTATAGGCATGCACCATTATGCCAGACTCAGGTTGGCTTGGCATGCCTAGAGGTTGGGCTGGTGCAGCATGTGGTGCCAGGGATCAAACCATGGTGTCTGGGCTTGCCTAAGCTCTCTTAAGCAGGTGCTTTAGTCTGCTGAGCTATCTCACTGGCTCCCACAGATGCTTTTTGCTCTAGTCTCCAGGATGGGTCATCTGCTTTTGTCATTTCCTTTGAGTGTTACCCTGCAGAGAAGAAGGGAAATGTGGTGTCCCTTATCACAGAGGTCAAGCATATGGAAAATGGGCTGCAACAACTAGAGCTCAGAGGTGCTGAAGAGAATTAGCTAGATCTTCACGATGCCAACCCCTGCCTGCTCCAGGTCCATGAGTCCCAAGGGCCATTTTCTGCTTCTAAAACCAGTTCTGCTGGGATCTCATTACCTGTTCTTAGAAACATGGCTTTGGCTCACAGGAAAGCCTTTACAGGTAGAGACGTTGCAGTCTGTTGATGGTAAGGTTAGAGAACTGTTTCCACAAGGAACAAAGAAGACAGCTTTGGTAATTTGATCTTATGCATGATATTAATGGCACAAGATTCAGTGGACTCTTGACTCATGAACTCAATTTGCTCATGAGGGCTGATTGTAGGTCAAGACTATTTTTCCAATAAGACATAACAGAAACACACATAATGTGTTCCAAATCTTCCAAAACACTCCCTAACTTACCTTTTCATAATAAAAGTGTTGCATAATGTCCTAACTTACCAGAAATACCAATAATTTTCCTATTGTACTTATAAAAATATATATAAAATGTGCCTAGTTTACCAGAAGCAAAAATTGCCTACTATATTCACCATTCAAGCTGACATCTTTGGCTTACAGGAAGGGAGGATGAAATAGAAGGTGGCTATTGTTTGGAAGGAGAGTCCCCTCCCATATGAGTATCGGGAATCTTGCTCTCTGGTGTCCTTTCTCTCCTTGGGAGTCTGTAGCTTGCCAGGACCTGCTTCTGGCTCACTAGATCTCAACCTTTTCTGGACTAAAAACTGGCCTAAGGCTATCTATTTCTGTCTTTTCTTTAACACTGTTCCGTAGTATGACATGACACTGTAATGAAGCAAGTGAATGCAACATGATTTTTTTTCTTTGTCTGCGTTGGTCTTCTGTACAAAGCACTGTAGCTTTGTCTACTTTATCAGGGTTTCTTTTATTCTAGAAGAACTTTGCTGTACTGATTATTGATATGCCCCACCTCCTCAGAAAGCCCCTCACTGCCGTTCTCTTGCTCAGCCAGAAGTGCTGAAGTTCCTCTATAGACAGCTCCTCTGAGCGTTCCTCCACCGGTTCCTCAGCGTCACCACCATCTGCCCAAAAACTTATGAACTCTGCTGTAGTGACACTGTCATCAACCATAGAGTCAATTGAAGGCTCAGGCTCCTCTACACGGCTTTCAAAGTCTCTCTCCTGTATAATTTTAGGCCACACTTCCTTCCAGGAAGATCTCAGTGTCCTTAGAGAGAAGTTGGGTTAGGATTTCTCAGTTAACCCCACACAGGAAAGGATGTTGTAATGTTCCTTCCAGAACTCTTTTCACAGGATTAATTCTGTATCTCAGACCATCTGGAAGCACTTCAGGAACAGCTCCTTGGTGCATAGTTTCTTAAAGTTAGCTATAGCCTGCTGGTCTCCAGGCTGCAGCTGAAGAGTTGTATTAGGTAGTAGGAACTTGACTGAGAGCCATGGGAATTCTTTAGTCAGTTTTTCCAGATCTCATGGGTGAGTGGAGCATTGTCTGTGACAAGGAAGACCTTGAGCAATAAGCCTTTGTCCTCTGCATGTTTCTTAACAGTAGAGCAGAAAGCCTCCCTGATTCACTGAAGAGAAAGCACTCCTGTTACTGAGGCTTTTGTGTTAGATCTCCACATGACCCCTAGCTTATTCTTCATGACTTTGTGTTTTTTGAACACTGTAGGGGTCTCAGAGTGTTTAATTACTCTGAGACCACCACTTGTATTGGCATATAGCAATAAGGTTAGCCTGTCATAGGCTTGTGGCCTGGCATTTTCTTTTCTGCTTGGGTAATGTGTGTTCTCCTGGGCATTGGGTGCCAGAGAAGGTCAGTTTCCCCACAGCTGAAAACTCGATGGGAGCAAAAATCATTTCTCAGTGTCATCATCAAAAGTCATTTCTAGTGGCACTGGCTCTTCTCCATGGCTGGTTATGTGATGAACCCCAGTGCTGGCTTTCAAATTGTAAAACCACTCATGAATGGTGTGAAGTGTGTTGCTATTGTCACTTGTTGATGGATTGTCCTTTACAAGTTCTGCAGGTATAGTCCTAATTTTTTGCCCACAAATTATAGACTCAGGCTATCACCTGCTATGTGCCTTTACTTTATCCACATTAATAGTAGTCTTTCTTTTTCTTCTGTATTTTAGGGAGGGGTCTACAGGGTGTTCAGGGTCTCACTACCAGATCAGACTTGTAGTGATCTGCCTGTTTACAGCCCCCCAAGAGCTGGGATTACAGGCGCATGCCACCACACCCCATCTCAATGAGCCCGGGGGGTGGGGCTGGCAAGGCAGGCCCAGGGATGGAACTTTAATCCACTGGTTATTTGGCTGGCCCTTCATTAATAATCGTCTTTCTATGTCATCGAATACTGTTGAGCATGACTTACTAACACCTCTAGCAGCACTAGCTTCCTTGTAAAAATCTTTTCCCTGTCAGATTGTTGAAATGGTGAGTTTTGACATGCTGTAAATACTAGCTGGATCAGTCACATGAACGCGTCTCTCCTATTTCCCTACAACGTCCTTCTTTTTGACTGTGATTGCCTTATCTTCTTTCCTTAGCTTCTTTTTTTAGCTTTTTTGGGTGACATTTGGATGGCAGTAATCATGATGACATAAAGCCCTGACTGAAATCATGCCTGCCAATATGTACACCTGGGCTCAGACTGGTGCTCATGTATGCTTACTAACACTTTCATAGCATCACAAGTCTTTGTATACAAGTACACAAATACGTGGTATTCGACTTTGATCATAAGTTAAACCTAAAATTCTGGTTGTAGCCCTAATTTTTCCTATGTCATAACTCAAGGGCCTTCTGTAGATGTCTTCGGTTTGACATTCCTTAACACACACAGAGCAAGAGAGGACTGTCTCTACTTTTGTCTACATCCACTTACAAAGACTAAAGTAAAGATTAGAGTCCAGGTGTGGTGGTGCATGCCTGTAATCCCAATGCTAGGGAGGCAGAAATCAGGAGGATCATTATGGGTCTGAGCTGCATAGTGAGGCCCTGCTTGCAAGCACACACACATACACACACACACACACACACACACACACACACACACACAACCTAAAAAGGTTTTAAAAAGGTGGGAGGGGAAGGTTGCTGAAGAGATAGCTTGGAGGTCTAAGTATCTGCCTGGAAAGTGCAGTTTGATCCCAGTACTTCACACTGAACATTAGGCACCTGCATAGTAAGACTGTGTATTAAATAAGTAAATAAATAACCCCCCCCCCCAAGCCTAGCCTGAACTGCATAGCAAGATCCTGTCACAAAAAGACTGAAAAAAAAACCCAAAACGTGAAAAAGATCTAAATTAGACAATTAAAGGCTGGCCAAATACCTCAGCTGATTAAAGCACCTGCAAGCAGGCACAGGGGTCAGGGATTCCTTCCCTGGGCTTGCTGTGCTGGCCCCACCTCTAGGGCATGTTGAGACAGCAATTGAGACTGGGCATGGTGGTGCACACTTGTAATCCCAGCTCTTGGAAGGCTGTAAAAAGATGGATCACTATGAGTCCAATCTAGTAGTGAGACCCTGAACACCCTGTAGACCTTCCCCCAGAAAACCTCCAATAAATAAAACAATTCATAGTATAAAGATACTGGTAGTTAATGGGATGGAATTGGGGTGATGCTGGGAATTATTTCACCTCCAGGCTATGATTTTAGTTGGGCTTTGGTCCACAGCATTTAAAACAATCTGGGCTTCTCTTTATCACAGCCTCAATTAAAGTTCTCACTTGGCTGATCTTATCAGAGCCTTCTCACCCTCAGAGGATCTGGCAGGAATGGTTGCTGAGCAGCAGTTTTTAATAAGGCTTTAAAGTGCATCTACAAAGGTCCCAAGGAACTTCTGCTGCCACACTCAGTCCCCTACCATCACCCCTGGTTCCTCAGATGGCAGTAACAAGGCCATCTGTGAGCTCGTCCTCCTAATTGGCTCCCTGGTTGGGACATAAATTGGGCTCTCCCTGCAGAACCGTGGAGGGAGGGAATGCAGAACCTCCTCACCTCCCTGCAGAAGCAAATGGAAGGAGCAGGATGGCAGAGGCTGTACCTAAAATGAGAATTCTGGGGGCTGGTCTCCTGCCGTGTCCTCCTGGGGGACCTACTCCTTCCCTGATCCCATGTGGGGACCTGCAAGACTTAGTGCATCGTGTTCCTAATCCACCTTCTCAATGTGTATCTCAGGCAGAACCCAAAGAATCTCCCAAACGTGATGACATTCCACCTGAAACAAAGGATTCAGTTTATTATGCCAAAGAAGGAAAGAGGAAACCGTTGTTAGAGCCTCTCCTCCCGAGCGGTGCAGGTAATGTCATGCTTCATTTTGCAGCCCACAAAGCAAAGCACTAACAGACCCAGACCTGCAGTGCATGGATGTGTGCATGTGCAAGAATATTGCTTGGTCTGTAACCATCTGATGTTTTTAAACAATGCACTGAGCCTGTAGATCAGTGATAAGCAGAGCTGAACAACAGACATCTAGCTCTGGAGGCTGGATTTCTCCAGGTAGGGAGGTCAAGGTAGGTTTAAGGCCAACACCATAATCCATGAGCCTATCAGGCTCCAGTAAGGAGCAGCAAAAGGGTGAGGAGTGCAGCTTTCGAGGGAAACTTGGGTAGAGAAGCCATCTACATTGTCCATGTGCCCCCTTGGAGTGTGGCTCTCCAGGCTTGATCCTATTTTACTTATTTAATATTTATTTATTTATTTTTGGGACAGGGTCTTGCTGTGTAGTTCAGGCTGGCCTTGAATTCCTGCCTCTGATTCCCAAGGGCTGAGATTACAGGTGTGTACCACCACAGCCAAGACCTGATTTTATCTACTTTTTAATTTATTTTCAAAAAATATCTGTCTGTCTGTCTATCTATCTATCTATCTATCTATCTATCTATCTATCTATCTGGTACAGGGTCTTGCCATATAGCTTGGACTCATGATTCTCTTGTCTCAGCCACCTCGGTGCTGGGATTACAGGTGTGCACCAATACGTCCGGTTACAGTGGCTGGTGTGGTGCCCCTGGTATTCCAGGGCTGGAGATAACATGAGATACTGCAGACTGAATCCAGGTCCTTGCACTTGCCAGGCAAGTACTTAGACAGCTGAGATATCTCCCTAGCCCCATACTTGCTTTTACTTATATTTTTTAGAGTATTATATGGTTGTATTTTAAAATTATATATATATATATATATATATATATATATATATATATAAATTTTTTATTCATTTTAATGAGAAAAATAGTAATGAAATAGTTTCAAAACATGGTAATAGGACAGTTACAATAATTAATACATTTCATATTGTTTTGGTAGTAGTTATTCAGAGGATAAGATACAGACATGATAGGTACCTTCTATTCAATGAGAAGAAAGATTTGTACTAATATTGTTTAGACAGACTTCATTTTTTTTAGGGAAGGGTCTACAGAGTGTTCAGGGTCTCAGTGCTAGACTAGACTCATAGTGATTCTCCTGTTTACAGCCTCTCAAATATTGGTATTAGAGGCACCACACCCAGTCTCTAGACTTGATTTTAAAGTAAAATAATTTTAAGCATTCTGCCACCAATCTTAGTTCTATTCTGATTCCTATGCAACTTTTCTTTGTTCCCGAGCTCCTCCTGGGTCTGGAGCTCTGGATAGAGCCATAGAGGTTGGGGGTCCCATCAGCTTAGGACTTGGGGAATGGTTCTTCTGGGCTGGATACTGGAGTGGGAGGAGGAGGGTGAGGCAGACCAGGTGCGGGTGAGCAAGACCAGCATATACAACCAGAAGCAAAGTGGGTCTGGGATGGGATTTTCCCATTTGGATGTCTGGGTTCATCAGAGCCTATATTTACTTTTTTGGATGCTGGAATTGACCAGCGCTCTTCTTTTTCTTATTTCATCTATTGTTTCTGATGAGGATGAGGATAAACTTTTCAAAAAAGTCTCAGAATTTTATAAGCATTTAACATATCCAGTTTTGTGATAAAGTGGATTCCATATAAAGAACTAAAATCCATTAGGACCCTTAAATTTAAAGACCCAATCCAGAAATGGGCATCTGAGATGAACACACACTTCTCAGAGGATGAAATTAAAGAAGTGAATAAATATATGAAAAAATGCTCCACGTCACTAGCCATCCATGAAATGCAAATTAAAACAACACTGAGTTATCATCTCACCTCAGAAAGAATGGCTATCACAAGGAAATCAACCAGTAACAAATGTTGGAGAGGTTGTGGGGAAAAGGGAACACTTCTCCACTGCTGGTGGGAATTTAGACTGGTACAACCATTGTGGAGATCAGTGTGGAGACTCCTCAAAAGAGTAGGACTAGAAATCCCATTGAAGCCAGCTATCCCCCTACTGGGAATTTTCCCAGAGGAACTGAAAACATTATGTCATAGTGATATATGTGTACCTATGTTTATAGCAGCACAATTTGTGATAGCAAAATCTTGGAAACAACCAAGATGCCCATCACATGAGGAATGGTTGAAAAAGATGTGGTATTTTTATACAATGAAGTATTACTCAGCTATAAAGATTGATAAACTTGAACATTTATATTTAAGTGGATGCAACTCAAAGATATACTCGTAAGTGAAATAAACCAGACCCACATGTGTAAATATCGTATAGTCTCTCTAGTTTTTTTTCTTTTTTTCTTTTTGTGGAACCAGGGATTGAACTCAGCCCCTTGTACTTTCCAGGGAAGCACTTATTCCACTGAGACATCTCCCTGGCCCCATAGTCTCCCTAGTTTAAGAAATCAA
This sequence comes from Ctenomys sociabilis, assembly GCA_004027165.1. Taxonomy (NCBI): domain Eukaryota; kingdom Metazoa; phylum Chordata; class Mammalia; order Rodentia; family Ctenomyidae; genus Ctenomys; species Ctenomys sociabilis. The sequence continues at coordinate 36,947 of PVKA01016436.1, forward strand.
AAGAAGAAATACAAATAGAAAGGTATAACACAATTAAAAGGAAAGCAGGAATTTGAGGATTGGAAAATGAGGAGAGGGTAAGAAAAAAGCTGAGAAACAGGGCAAGGACAAAGCCATACATTTGTACGCACAAGATGAGTAAGGCAATGAGCCCGAGAAACATCAGCAGGTTTTTCTTTTTCTTTTTTTTTTTTTCATCAGCAGTTAATTGGTAGGATACTCAACCTGACTATCTATGTATGCTGATATCTGTGGACCAAGCAACTGCACTGAAGATAGCAATGTGTAATAGAAGGGTCATTCAGGTCTGCTAAATACATACTTCTTGGCATGACATACCAATTAGTAACATACTGTCTCACAAGTAAAAGTTTTTTTTATAAAATGGATAATAAATGAAAAAAAAAGTCACAGGATGGTCTTGCTACAATGCTGCATATGGTTGGATTTCTAAATCTCTGTAAAAATATGTGTCTATTCCTATTTAAACAATTTTTTCCCTCATATTCTGTAAGGACTTAAAGTTCAATACATCAATACTCGATGGAAAATATCTGTTCTATGTTATACTAAGATGTTTGATATTTATACAGATAGTAGGGTAAACCGAACTGCATATATTACAGGGTAATAATCAGCTTCTCTTCTGGAGGGTTAACAACCTAAGTTTGCAGAGCAAAAATTTGAGAAAAGGAAGGGCTTCAAGGTCAGCCAACATTTTGGCCCTAGCCTTTCAAGGTCAGTGAAGACTGAGGACCTATGAGAATCTGTACTGTAACATCATAGAACTCAGTTGTGCCCCAAATTTTCTGATCAAAGAGATTATGGAGCCATAGAAGAATATGATTGATGATGTATAGTTTGCCTAAGGAGAGTCACATGGAGAGAAAACTTTTTCTCAGGTGTTCACAGAGAGCAAATTTGTCAAGCAATGTCCATGACTTATCCACACGGCTGACACTGACAAAGGGTCTACAAAGTGAGGTACAGGGTTACAGGATAAATCTTGAGGGTACCTGACTGACCTTATCTGATAGAAAAGTTACATTTCTTGTTATATAGTTCTTGCTTTATCTTGGCCTTAACTATTAAGCAGAAAAGTATAAAAATGAGGTATATAAAGTAAAGCCATAATAATATGCTGAGCTGTAAAAAGCTCTAGTCAACACATTCTGCAGATAACCCACTACTATTGTGGACTACTGGACTGTGTTGGATTGTTTTGCTGAATTCAAGCACCTATAGTATTTAAATGCCAATAGCATACCCATCTCTGACAGGACTAAACAAAGAAAGGGGGGATACAAAGGAAGAACCATTTTGTATTTGTATATACATAATAATTAAGATAGATATATAGCTGCTTTCACAATTCTATGAGAAGAAAGATTTGTAGTAATAGTGTTTTGACAGGATGTCCTGTCTGCTTCTTGTACTATGGATAACCACTAAGGACGTAACAATATAAAATATATCAAGTACTGAAAATGTCCTATTAATCAGCTTTGAAACTGTCCCATTGATATTTGTCTCTCAATAAAATAAAATAAAAAGAAATAAAAATGATAAGCTCACAACAGACTCTGCAAAAATTCAGAAGACAATACCTCCTTGGAGAGGCAGTATTCTAACAAGATGGAAAATGAAGAAGAAATGGACAGACTAGTAGATGTTTATGGATTACCAATGGTGAATCAACAAGATATAAAAATTCTAAACAACCTAATATCAGTTAATGAAGTTGAAAATGTGATTAGAAACTTGACAATAAAGGAAAGCCCTGGTTCTGGTGGAGTCGTGGCTAAATTGAATCAGCAATTTGGAGAACACTGGATGTAAGTAATCCTCATCTGTTTAATGAAGTTGAAAAGGAAGCAATACTCCTTAATTCTTTACTGGAGGCAAGAATTACCCTGATATCAAAACAGAGAAAGATCCAACTGAGAAAGAAAACTACAGTGCAATATCCCTAATGAAAATAGATGCAAGAATCTTGAATAATATATTAGCAAATTGAATGCAGCAAATCATCAAGATAATGCACCCCAACCCTAGTGGGGTTCATCCTAGGAATGCAGGTGAATGTATGCAAATTGATAAATGGAATACTACATTTCAGCAGAGACAAGGACAGAAATCATATGATCATCTCAGTAGAGGCAATAAATGCATTTGACAAAGTAAAAAAAAAAAAAAAATGTGTTTTCCAGCTGTTAAGATGAGTACCTTGGGGCTGAAGAGATGGCTCAGTGCTTCCCTGGCAAGTGCAAGGGCCTGAGTTCAATCCCTGGGTCCGCAAAAAAAAAAAAAAAAAAAAGATGAGTACCTCATACTGCACAGTGATGGTACCTGGTTGCTCTAACCCAGTTGTTAAATATATTTGGCAGCTATATTGTCTTCTAGTCTTCTGAGAGTCTGCTATCTGCTGGGATGCTTTGTACTTACTTCTAATCAGATTAGCTGGACGCAGGATTATCAGGTATACACTGTCCTTGACTGTAATATGGACTGTGTGCTATGGTGGGTGGGCAAAGGATGCTGGTATCTTCCAGAACCCAGGACCTTTGTGGAGCCAGAGACACAGAGAGACACTGTAGGAATGGAGGCCAGTTGATCTGAGGAATGGAGGCCACAAGCAAGTTGGTGATAGAGATGACACAGGAAGGAGCTGGGGGTCCCAGCCAGGCTGTCTGTTTGCTGGCATTAAGGCTAGGGAGGCTGAGTTTCTTAACTTTGGTTTGGGCTGGAAAATGGGCAATGAATGGTGTATGCCTGTAATCTCAGCACTCAGAAGGCTGAGGTGGACAGACCTCTGTGAGTTCAAGGCCAGCCAGGGCTACATAGCAAGACCTTGTCTCAAAACCAACACAAAACACAGAAAAGTACAATGGACTTCATGTTCTCTATTGCTTCATAAACCCTGTGTATGTGCTTTCCCCAGAGGGTGATGTGTACAAAGCCCAGACTCCTGCCAAGGATGCCCAAGGGGCTCTGGATGTCAAGGAGGATGCAGATGTGAAGGTGGAGGTGCCAGTGGACCAGGTGGGTTGTAGAACCGTGGATGACTGTGCCCCATAGACCCTGCCTGCCTCAGCCTCCTTATCCCTGTTCCGAGCTCTGTCTGGCCTCAGGAATGTCCCAGGTTCTCCAGGTTGAGGCACTTCCCCACTTCCCCAGGGGTTGCTTCTCTGTGGGATGTTTTGCCCCCAAGTCCCATGCATGTAATGCATATTGAACATCACCATTAATCGTTTGTCACCTCAATTGCCTGCCTGCTGAGTTATGAATCTTGAGGGGGTTCAGCCCCTGTCTTGAAGGGCCCTGACACACAGAACACCCTGCCTGGTGCCTGTGGATGATTGCCAGCTGGAGCGAGTGGTGCTGTCAGATGGTGTGCGTGTGGAACCTCAGGTCCAGTGTCCCCATCTGCAGGTGGGGGCATCACTTAGAGGAGGGGATGTGCTTGGCACCATCCCACCCTCTGGCTTCACAGAAGAGGGAGAATAGATAAACCCTGAAGCCACACAACCTGGTCTCCACTGTCCACACAAAGGTACTAAAAGTGCCTTTGCAGTTGTTAGTTTTTGAGGAGAGGAATGTCCCACGAAAGGTCAATATCAACATTGGAGTCTTAGTTTAATCCTCTCAAATAGATGAGGTCCCAACCTTGCTCTTGTGTTTATTCAGCATGGAATCAGGGCAGCCAGCGAGTATTTTTCCTATGCCTTTATTTTTCTACCCTCCTTTGTTTTTGACCCCTGCTGTTTGTCTGTTCTGTGATGTATTTTTACGACCCTGCAGTTTGTACAACCATTTAAGCCAACGTCCTGCTTCTAAAAGCGTTTGGAGTCCTTTGACCGCGTGTCATGCTGTGTTTTCTAAATCACCAGCAATGTCATTTGCTCCTTTCCCAGATATGATAAAAGAATGATCAAAAGATGTGATTTTCTGTTGAAACACAAAATAGTGCTTGGGATGTTTCAGTGCACAGTGAAGGTTGGAGGAATAAGGAAACAAGGACATGTTAGGCAGATACTTTTATGCCACGCTTGACCTTGTGGCTGGTGTACTTGTGCATATTTTCTGGTTCTATCCTGAGAGAGAGCATTACAGGCTTGATTTGATACTTCAGTTTTCTGTGGTACTACAGGTGGAGCCCAGGCCTCCATGCAGATGCCCGTGAGCCCCTCCCCAGTCCTGGGCTCAGATAGACTTACTTATTTATTTTTTTATGATAACGCAGTCTCACCACACTGTTTGGACTTGTAGTGATTATCTTGCCTCAGCCTCCCTGGCACCGGGATTATAGGCATGCACCACCATTCCTAGTTTTGGGATAAGCACAGCATACAGCACTGGGGATTGAACTCGGGATCTGGCGCTTGCCAGGCAGGTGCTTATGCCACCGAGCAATCTCTCCAGCCCTGACTCACTTATCTTTAATTTTTCTTTTGTATAGTCCATGTTTTAAGTACATTATGACTGCATTCCTTCTAGGAGTTGGTGTGAGCGTGTGCCTCTTCTCAACCCTTTCCATCCATTCTGCTCTCTTCCCTTCCCCTCCCTCCCTCTCTCGGTCCTCTTCCCTTTTGAAACACTCTCCCTCTCTTTGTTCTGTCACCCATTTTAAAAATTTTACCCCTTTCTTAACACAAGCTTTGGGTTTCTCATCGAAGAGAAATAATACCATATTGGAGTTTGTGCGTCTGGCCTTTTCACTTAACAGTATGGTCTCAAGGTGCATTTCATCCAAATGACTCAAGTGTACCTTTCGGGCACAGTGGTGCCCTGTGCTGTGCAGATGCCACATTCTCTTCATCCACGCATCAGTGGATGGGCACAGAGGCTGCTGCCAAAGTTCAGCTGTGATGAGTCACGCTGCCGTAAACATGCGTGTGCATGGTCACTGTGACTCTTGCAAGAGGATGCCTCGAGGGGGAATAGCTGCTCAGAGGCATTTGTCACAAGCTGACTACAGCTGCATACGAAACATGTGTGTTTTCTTTCTAGGTACCAGCTGAAACGGTTAAAGAAGCTGACGAGGCACATGACAGCATCCCTAATTTGGAAAGCGTCAAGGTGAGCTCCTTTTACCTCCTCTCTATGGTGTGGACTTCAGTGCTTGCTTTTTGTCATTCGCAAGCAGAGCACACGGTTGGTGGCAAAGGACATGGCACTGCAGATTTGTCCTGACCTCGGATGAGGATCCCTGGCCTGTGTCTCTGCTCGCTGTGCTTCAACTCTGGTGTCCACGTGATGGCAGTCACGGTGTCTTTTTAGTGATTTTTATGCTTACTCTTCCTCTGCTCCCCCAGGGTGAGTCAGGGAGGTGGAGCGTGGTGGTGGCTGAGGGGCAGCCCCGAGTGATGTCTGAAGACTCTGCAGATGTCTTCTGGTGAGAGGCCACTGTGTCACTGGCTTGGTGGGGACACTGGGCTGGGGGCCGAGGGCTCTGATCACCCTTGCTCCCATAGAGCACGTGCTGGGGCCACTGGCCCCACACAGGTGACATTATTGTAGTACTTCTGGAAGCTGTGGGGCCTAGAAACAGGCTTCAGGGTAGTTTCCAGCTTGCTGCTCCCGATGTCTCTGGGGTGATTCCTCCTTTCTTGTGTGTGAGGTGTGGAGGTCTGAGTCTGGCAGGCCCTCCCAATCTGTATCTGAACTGCTAGCACCACGCCACACCTCAGCACCACACCCTTCATCCCTCCATCATGAACGCTATATCCAGCCGGTATTTGGCATGTTCATAATCTGTTTATCTTTCAAAAGAAATGTGATGAATCTGAATTAACTAATTTAAACTTGATGATGTACTTTGGGTTTTTTTTTTACCTATTTGAAATTGTGTTCACTGAACACTATTTTATTTATTTATTTAATATTTATTTTTAGGGAAGGGTCTACAGGGTGTTCAGGGTCTCACTACTAGATCTGCCTGTTTATAGCCTCCCAAGAGCTGGGATTACAGGGACATGCAGTCTCAATTGTTGTCTCAGTACACCCCGGGGCAGGGCCAGCACAGAAGGCTGGGGGAATCGAAGCTCCGGCCCTTGCACCTGCTTGCAGACGCTTTAATCCACTGATCTTTTTGGCTGGCCTCACTGTTTTATTTTAGCTTTGGTTTTCTGAGATAAGACCCCACTATGTAGTGGAGGCAGGGCTTGAACTCACCATGTGTAACCTAGGCTAATCCTAAACTCGTGGTGAGCCTTTTGCCTCAGCCTCCTGGGTGTTGGAATTACAGGTGTGGCCAACATGCCCAGCTAAGCAATATTTTAGTTTTAGGCATTATTATAATTACATTGGGCATCAAGTACAACCTGAGTCAGGGTCACCAGGAATGTTCTCCAGTTCTTGTCACTTGCTCTGTCTGGATGCACCGATTAGAAAGTGTTTTATATATGAGCAACACTTGTTTTAGTCCATGTTTCTGTTAAATTTGTAAGACAATGTGTAAAGAGCTTGAAAAGGTCCAACCCCTGCTCGGATGAATACGGAAGAGATGGCACTATGCTGGGAGAAAACGGGGCGGACGTGGAGGACTCTCCAGTGTGGGGAGGCACTTCCCTGGGTTTGCTCAGCATTGTCTGCTGCTCTCCATGTTGGAGAGAAGCCGGTGTGTGTGTGTGTGTGTGTGTGTGTGTGTATCTGTGTGTAGGAGGGTTTTTGATTCTTTGTACAGTCTTTCATCTTTTGCCTACTTTTGAGAAAGCTGTATACCAATTTCCTTGTTGATTTTGTGTACTCAGTAAAGAGGGACAGAAAGGGAAAGGGCTTGAGTCTTCGGCAGAGAGTGCTTTTGCCTCTTCCTGAGCATGCCTGCCTTGGGCTTAGTTTCTCCTGGGCACCGTCTGAGCTCCTTCAAGGCTCCCTGAAGATGCAACTGTTCTCTGCCAGCTCCCGGTGCTCCTAGCTTGTGCATTCTTGCGTTGGTCTCCATCAGCGTTTCATTAGGACTTCCGGAGCTGGTCACACTGGCTTCTGCTAGAGCTGTCACACACCCAGCCGTTATGTAACAGATAGATGGGGGTTGGGAGGAAAGGTGTGAGTGCAGGCGTGAGGTTTTGGAGGAAGCGTCTGTGTTCCATTCCCAGCACTGCCATCTTTAATGCCTTTCACATTCCCTGGCACGAGGAGCAGCTGATCTTTAGTCCGAGGGAGACCAGAAGGTCGTCGGTAACCTTTGTCCAGTTTGGGAGGCAGGACAGGAGCTGCTTGCCCAGAAGGCTGGAGCGTGGCAGATCCTAGGCAGGAGGCATCCTTGAAACAGAGGACTGAAAACGAAGGGGACTGCGAGGTAGAGGGAGGAGAGATGGAGAGGAAGGTGGGGATAGGGATGAAAAAGGATTAGCAAGGTGCTCTGTGTATGCACCGCCTCCCCATGGCACGTAAGCATTGCTCACGGCGAATGTGGACTCAGTAAAACAAGAGAACAAAAGAAAAAGTGCAGGAGTCCGTTGGTGGGACTCAAGAGGCTATACTGTGTGAAGAAGTAATCATGCCCAAAGACAAACATTGCTCCAGGTGAAAGGAAACCTTTTTCTTTGGAAACCACTCAACAGGAGTTAACCAAGGAGACTGGAAGAGTAATGCCATGGTAGGACCCTTGCCTTGCACGTGGGAGGCCTTGGGTTCAGTTTCCATCACAGAAGACAAAGATGTCAATCAAAATAAGGAAGAAAATATATGCCATATGAATCAATATTTTTTCTTTTTTTTTTTTTTTACTGTATTTTAGGGAGGGATCTACAGGGTCTTGAGGGTCTCACTATGAGATCGGACTTGTAGTGATCTGCCTGTTTGCAGCCTCCCAACAGCTGGGATAACAGGTACATACCAACACACCCAGTCTCAGTTGCAGTCTCAGCGCCCTCAGGGGCTGGCATGGAAGGCCAGGGATTGAACCCCTGGCCCCTGAGCCTACTTGCAGGCACTTTAATCTGCTGAGCTATTTGGCCGGTCCTACAATCTGTTTTGAACCATCATCTTGATAGGTAGGACTGTATCAGAAATGTGTTAATTAGTAACAGTGATAGAAACAAATGTAAGTTTCATCCACAGGGCTTGGTAGATTGAATTTTGCATCCTTTGTGGAAAGGAAACCAGGACGTTAGTGAAAACATTAATGTAGACACAGTCCAGGGAGCTGCAGATATTTATTAAGATTATGCAAATCAGAGTGCAACAGAGAATGTAATATTGCTTTTGTGTAGAAATATGTAACAAGCTGTACATAAAAACAAAATACCGGGGCCAGTGAGATGGCTCAGGGGACTAAAGCGCCTGCTTAGGTAAGTGCAGGGACCGCAGTTCTATTCCTGTCACTACATGCTGTGCCATCCCTGCCCCCAGGGTGGGCTGAGCTGGCCAGAGTCTGGGCGTGGTGGTAATGCCCCATAATCCCAGCACTGAGGAGGCTGAAAGCAGGAGGATCGCTATGAGTCTGAGCTGCTTAGTTAGAGGCTGTACCAAATACATAAAACAACAACAACGACAACATAAAAAACAAAGAACTTAGGGTGACAAAGGCACAGTGCTTAGCAGCACAGTGTGAGAACCGCAGGAAGGAGGGGCTCTGGACTCTAAAGAGAGCTCCTGACAGTATTTATGGTGACAGAGAATTTATCTGACAAATAAGAAGGAACCAGGGAGGACAAGGATTTATAAGGTGTGATGGGAAAAACACACATTTAAAGGTATGATGTTTAAATTTTAAAAATTTATTACAGTAAGTGATACAGTGCCACGAATCCCCATCAAATCCTCCTTCCTTTGAGCAGGGGCATCCCACAGTCTTTGGCACTTTCTGCAGCTGCTCTGGAGCCTTCTTTCCCCAGGGTCTTCAGTTGCGCTGCAGAAAGGTCCTGAGTGGATTAAAATATTTCCCTTTTGCGGTCTTTGTGACTTTGGGGAGGAGCCGGAGGTCACAGGGTGCCAGATCTGGTGACTGAGGTGGAGGAAAATGCTGGCCGTGTTGGGTTTTCCGAGCTGCCTTTCTGTGGGATGGTGCTGGGCAACAGCACGCTTTGTGCTTTTGATCCCAGCTGGTAAAGAGCCTCAGCGAAGAGGGCTCCAGAGCTGCTGCAGAGCGTGGCAGGGCCGGTGTGGTGAGTGTGTTTGCATCGAGGAGAATATTTTGAGGAGGATTCCTGGCAATGCATCTTTTACTATAATCATTTTGAAATTTAAACATGTTTCATATATTTTGATCACAAGCTGTAGGTGAGCATCTTTTTCTTCATCGATATTTGATTGCTATTTTTCTTTTAATCATAGGAAAAAGAAGAAAGGCATTATGAAGATATTGAAAGAAAGGTTTGTATGAACTCGTCCTAGTTTTGTTTCCCATTCTGAAGCCAGTTGCCCCAGATCCTGCCTCTTGCTTTGTAAGAAAACAATTTCTATCCCTGTCACATCTATGCCTTAGCTCTGCTCTCAGAGTTAGACAATGAACTTAGAGGAGAAGGAATACTGCTGAGTGTGACAGCTGTAATCCCAGCACTTGGGAGGCTAAGGCAGGAGCATTACTGTGCACCTGAGGCCAGCCTGAGGTACAGAGTGAGACCCTGTCTCAAAAAGCAGAAAAAAGAAAAAAAGCAAACCTAAAAACCTCACACCATTAGGAAATCCCACACTTTGGAACGTCCTCTGTAAATGCTAAGGAACTCCTTTTGGGGAAGCATCTTAGGAACTACCCTGAGAGTCCTCTGCCCCAGCCCCTGGGGTTCATTGCAGGAAGCCCTACATTGCCCACTCATACTCCAGTTGAGGGGGCCTCTCTGTGCCTGGCTCTGACCAGCCCTGCTCCAGTCTAGCAGCTGGAGGTGTGCTGGCTCTAGCCTGGCACAGTCCTATTCATAGAGGAAACAAATTCTCAGTGTTAATTTGGTTTCTTATGGGGTATATATTTGTAATGATAGTGTAAATTAAGAGATACTTATGGAGTGAATATACTTAATTCATATGACCATAACTTTGAGCTTTCCATCCTTTGACTTTGAGCCTTCCACCATAACTTTGAAAACATAACTAAAATTTTAGATCACAAATCTGTACAGGACTGGCAATGATTCTCTCAAAAATAAACTTGGGGCATTCCTTGGAACACTGGGATTGTGGGGGTGGATTTTCTGGTTTTTGCCTGGTAGGAGAGGATGGGAATATGGGGATCATTTCTAATGCAGATGTGTCAAGACTGGTTGCCGTGGGGACAGATTCCAGGGAGAAGATGAAAAGATAATTGTGGAACTCTTAAAAAGGCTTCAACTTTGAGTAGCATTTTAATCACCAGTAAGCATGATTTTGTAAACAAAAGTACCTAGCATCAGCGAGGCAGTACTTACAGGCATCCGCTTTAGGAAGTGGTGGTACATTTTCTAGTCCTGTGACAGCCCTGTGTCTGACTATATCAAGTGGGTGCCGGAGGCAACAGACAAACTTTTTGAGCATCCAGTGTTCAGCTTGATGGAAAAAACAAAACAAAACAAAAAACACAACAGATTTTGTCTGCTTTTGAGGAGTCTGCATTTCAGTGCTTTGGAGAAACAAGAAAAAATTACCAAGAGTAAAACCTTAGCAGCAGACCTGTGTTTGTGATGCTGTGTATTCCTTGGGATCCTGGTAAACTTTGAAAAATGAAGTGTTCCCTGTGCCATTGTTGTAACTCAAAAATCAGATGACAATGAGGCAAGTCCAAAAGGAAAGAAGCGCTTTATTTTAGGTGGTACCCACCGGGTAGCCTCTGCATGCGAGAAGGAGAAGGGCCCCCCGAGGGCCGGGCAGCAGGGCTTTTATGCCCAAAACCGCAGGCTGGGAGGGGTAAGCAAGCATCGTCACAGAAGCTAAAATGGCCGTTAGGGGAGTACGGGGACAATTTTGACTGGGGGAGACAAATATTTTATCTATATTAGGGAACTTTGTGGCTCAGGGTATGGTCTCGCGGGATGGAGTGAAGGGGGCTGAGGCAAGCTGTGTC
>PVKA01016437.1:0-47921 GCA_004027165.1 Ctenomys sociabilis
TCGATGAATTAATACATTGCAAACTGTTTTCATAACGTTTTGGTACTGTACAAGGTGCATACATGAAATTATATTTACAGGTTTTTTTATAGCTGAATTATATCAAAGATTCAATAATTATTTACCTAGTGGATGACCATAGCACTAAAAGCCGACATAATATCCTGTCCAACCACCATTAGTGCAGATCTTGTCTCTCCTAGAATTATGTAGAAGCACAGCGTTATCTATCCCAACCAAGAAAGTTCCGGGGCTTATGGGAAGCTACACTGGTGGGTCTGTACGGGGCATACTTGTTGCTGGTAAGCGAGGGTGACTCAGGCGTGAGGATATTTTGAGGGTCACATGGATACCGAGGAAGGCAACACCTTCCCATTCTCCCTGCTCTGACCCCACCTGGAGATGAGGTGTTGAGAGGGCTCCCCGAGCTTCCCAGGATGGCGGCTTTAGCCTCAGTGTCAGAAGAGAGACCTCCAAGTGCTCCCGGGACACACCCACCTGCTCATAAATCCTGTTTATTTTCCAAAGTGGAATGGGAATGGGTAGGGAGGGCCAGAGCTGACTAACCAGTCCCAGCTGACTAACCAGTCCCAGCTGACTAACCAGTCCAGTAAGCTCGAGAGATCAGATTGCGGGTTTATCTAATGGAATGTGAACAGTTAACTTCCCAGGTGGAGTCTTACAGGCAAGATGCAAACTCAGAGAGTGAAAGGCAGCTTGCCCACTCTTGTCTTTTTTTTTTTTTTTTTTTTCTGTCTTTTTGAGACAGGGTCTCACTATGCAGCTCAGGCTGGCCTTAAGCTCACTTTGTAGCTCTGGCTGGTCTCGAACTCACAACAACCTCCTGCCTCGGCCTCCTGAGTCACCCTTGTCTTTCTTCCAGGGGTTCGAATCGTTCTCGGAAAGTCAACATTGGAAGCACAGAAGATAATTGTGGCCACAAATGCGCATTACATAGGGCAGAGTCTGAGTTCATGCCTTTCCTTTCTTTCAGTACTGAGCCCAGAGCCGCACTGGTGCTGTACTGCATCCCCAGCCCATGTTTTGTTTTCTATTGTGTGACAGGATCTCTGTCACTACATTGCCCAGGCTGGACGGCAAATCCTGTTGCCTCAGCCTCCCAGAGCATGAGCTCACAGGTGTGCAGTCCCAGCTTGATTTCCTGTCCAATGGAGGAAAAATGTCCTGAGAAGCCAGGTGCGGGCTGCAGCCCTCGGCAGGCCTCTGCACTGCAGGCTGCACACTGGCAGGCCGCTCAGGTCTGGACTCAGTTATCTGGAATCCCGTTCAGGTCTGGACTCATTTATCTGGAATCCCGCTCAGGTCTGGGACTCAGTTATCTGGAATCCACTCAAATCTCACAACACAACACTTTGTACCTGAAAACACCAAAAACTCCGAAATCTCAAGAGCTTGGCTTCCTTCTCACACCAAAACTGGCCTGGGAAAGAGGAATCCAAGGCTATGGGTGGGTGTTGACAAAGAGTGCCGAAAAACCAGTTTCCTGTTCAGAAACTGTTAAAGAGCTGATGTGGATGGGTGGAGTGAGGCCAGAATTGATTGAAAATCCACCTGATTGGCAGATCTCTGTTTATCTGGTGGGTGGGGGGGAGCAGTGGAGGAGCCCTGTGAGTCAATGTGGTGTCACCTAGCATAGCAATGCCGAAGTCTCTTTCTTTCTTTCTTTCTTTCTTTCTTTCTTTCTTTCTTTCTTTCTTTCTTTCTTTCTTTCTTTCTTTCTTTCTTTCTTTCTTTCTTTCTTTCTTCTTTCTCTTTTTTGTTGTTTTGAGTCAGGGTCTTACTTACTATGTAGCCCAGGCTGGCCTTGAACTCACAGTGGGCAGTCCTCCTGCCTTAGCCTCCCAAGTGCTGGCATTAGGTGTGTGGACCACCACATCTGACCTAGCAATGTTGTTTCTCTTTTTATTTTTTAAGTACAGTTTTTTGGGGGGGCCAGGGAGATGGCTCAGTGGAATAAGTGCTTTCCTGAAAAGTGCAAGGGCCTGAGTTCAATCTCCGGTTCTGCCTCCCCCAAAAAGTATAGTTTTTTGTTTTGTTTTTTTGTTTTTTGCAGTACCAGAGATTGAACTTGGGGCCTTGCTCTTGCCAGGCAGATGCCATGCTGCTGAGCTATCTCCCCAGCCCTAGCAATGGTATTTCTAAACATATTCTTAAATGGTAATTCCCAGAATGCTCATCTATAGGTTTGAGCTTCTTATCAGCTCATCTAAGCCCACCAACAGCCCAGAGACAAGATGCTGTCCTTCTCTCCCTTTAAAGATGAGGTGATAAAGACACAGAGAAGGTAAGTAACTTGCCTGGAGACACATAGCCAGGAAGTAACAGAGCTACATTGTCACCTGGTAATTATCAATGTGGGATGACACAGGTAATTTTCTTATCTTGGTGCCTGGACATTAGTGGACTTTCAAGAAAATTATGTTGGCAGCTGTTACTAATGAAAAAACTAACTCATCAGAATTGAGTGAATTAACTGGCTCCTAAGCAGACTCTTCTGATCTAGTTTTTGTGGAATATTTATTTATTTTTATTTTTTGGCAGAACCAGGGATTGAACTCAAGCCTTTGCACTTGCCAGGGAAGCGCATAGTCTACTGAGCTATCTCCCCAGCCCCGGAATGTTTACTTAATTCATCAAAAAAAAAAAAAAAAAAAAAAAAAAAAGAGAAAGAAAGAAAATTGCAAGGGCCTGAGTTCAATCTCCGGTTCTGGGGAAAAAAAAAAGGGAGAGGCTGACACCATGTCAAAAATGTGTTTGTTTTTCTGGGGAAGGTGACAGGTAATTCAGGATTTGCTTTGGTCTCTGGTTGGTCAGACTGGTTTTTGGACATGCTGAGATCTCCCAGGAAGGATGGGAGCTAGTAATGAACACTGCGAAGAGGCAGAAAAGAGCCAGGTGTGATGGTGCACGACTATAATCCCAGCCAGCACTAGAAAGGCTGAGGCAAGAGGATCCAGCTTGAAGCCATATACAGTATGTAGTGAGTTCAAGTCAGCCTGGGCTACCCAGTGAGACCCTGTTTCAAAAACAAATAAAGGAGAAGATTAGGAGAAAGAGGAAAAGGAAGAAAAAGGAGAAAGAAGAGCAGGAAAAGAAGAAGAAGAAAATAATCTCATGCAGGTGAGACCAGAAGCTCTGTGTCCATAGTGCAGTTTCTGCACACACAAAACACAACACTAAAGGTCAGTGAGATAGCGCCAAGGATTAAGCACCTGCTTAGGCAAATGCAGGGACCGGGGCTGGATCCCTGGCTCGACATGCCTTGCTGGCCCCGCCCCTGGGTGTACTGAGCCCACCACTGAGATTGGGTGTACTTCCTGAGAAGCTGACCACTGAGACTGGGATTACATCTGTAATCCCAGTTTTGGGGAGGCTGAAACAGAAGGATTACTAGGAGTAATCCGAGCTGTGTAGTGAGACCCTGTACCAAATACATAAAACAAAAACACAATAATTGAATCAAATTAGTATCTGAACACAAGTTACTCCTTTTATAGTTGAAAAATGTGTAATTTGGATGTAGGAGAAAATGCCCATGGCCAACAGGAAGTAAAGAAACAGTCCACTGCTTTGAAATACCTGTCTTTAGGGTTCAGCTTTAGTTTTAATTTTGTTCTTTTTTTTTTTTTTTTTTGGCAGCTGTAGCAACTGTTTCCATATAGATCACAATTTAAAACATGTAAATAAATAATGCAGGTGTTTATCTGGTGTGGAGTGGGGTAGCCCCGGAGAAGCCTTCTTTTCTACTGTGTGCACACGTGTATTTTTGAGGCGAGGTCTTGCTGTGCTGACTGGTCTTAAACTCCTGGGCTCAGTGATCTTCCTTCCTCTGCCACCCAAGTAGCTGGGACTACACACACCTAGAAAAACCCAGCCCCATGAAACGCAGCGGTCAGTAGGGTGACTTTAGAGGAGTCATCCACTCAGTGGGAAACAAGAAGAAGCCAACCATTATTACTTCATGCAGGGAAACCCTCCATCCAACGCGTCCCCCATGGCCTGCTCAGCTCAGCAGCAGCGCGCTTCAGCCCCTCACAGAGCTGGCCTGGTCCCTCCCACATGGAGCGGGAGGTGGAGCCTCAGCAGGCTGTGGCTGCTGGCTCTGACCAGGACCGGCTGCAGCACTGGCTGGAAGTTGCGACAATCAATGACACCGAGCTCTGATGGCCCCCAGAAGGGACACGGTTCCGCCAACACGGTGCTGCAGTCCGCTCAGGCCATTTGCACTTTGCCCTCTAGAACTGGTAAGACAATAAATGTGCGGAATTTGAAGGCTCCTAGGTATGTGACCGTCTGGTAGAACAGCAAGTGGAATGAGCTGAAATTGAACCCAGGGGGCGCCGATGGCAGAGGCTGGGTGGACAGGGAAGCCGTGGTTCCTGTCCTGGGCATCATGTGGTTGAGTTCCGGTCACGGATCCATCAGTAAACACGGCTGGAGCTCAGCCAAGGCTCCGGGGCTGTGGGTGATCCAGGAAGGCTGGACTCTGCCAGGCCCGGTGGGTTGGAGCCTGGAGAAGACGCTGGTGACCGGTTAACCAGGCAACCATTCCAGGAGAGGAAAGGGTAGATGCGGCGCTAAGCTATTGGGGATCCAAGGACAGCACGTAGCGCGGGCGTGGGCACGCATTCCTGCAGCACCCCGAGGCCTGGCCCAAGCTGGGTACAGTGGACCCACGGGAGCATAGGAGGAGTGGAGGGGAGACAGAAAGAGGGAAGGGGGAGGGGTGCTGAGGAAGACAGGAAGTTAGGGAGAAGAGATGGGGACACAAAGAAAGAAGAAGACAGGCAGGAAGCAAGGGGGAAAGAAACGCACACTAAATCACACATCCTGGAAAACGGGGTGACAACACTAATGTGTGCTCTGATTACAGAGGACTTCTGCCCTCGAGTCACTGGCTCCCATTCCCCCAAGGTGGATGGTGTCACCAGCCACATGCAATCCCGGCCTTAAGGGCCTACACACTGCAGCCCTCTGGCCTTGCTGGAACCTGTGAGCATGCTGGGGAGGAGGTGTGTGCAGAGTGGGAGTCTTGTCACCTCCATTGGTGACGTTTCTGATCTGCTAGATATGGAGTCCAGAAAACAGAAATCTACACAGACAGAATAGATGGAAGGTTGCCAGGGGCTGAAGGTGGGAAAGGGACAGAGGGAACTTTATCAGGATCTTGAAAATGTCCCAAACTGGATTATGGTAGCAATTGCACAAATCAGTAAATGTATTAGTCATCGACTGACTGTAAATTTTTAAATGAGTGAATTATATGGCTGGAAAAAAAATCTATCTCTATAAAATTCAAGCAAAAAAAATTATTTGTTGCAATAACCTAGAATTTAGCTTCTAAAATGGTTGTCAGAATGAATTGTGGGGCTGGGGAGATAGCTGAACGGTCAAAGCGCCTGCCTGGCAAGTGCAAGGACCGGATTTGATCCCCAGTACCACATGCCGTGCTGTCCTTGGAACCCTAGGGGCTCTGTGCCAGCTCCAAAACCGGGCAGGATGTTGCACGCCTGTAATCCCGGCGCTGTGGAGGCTGAGACAGGAGGGTCACTGTGAATCTGAACTGAGCGGCAAGGCCCTGTAAGAATAAGTAAAAAAATATTTTTTTAAATAAGAAGAATGAATTGTGGTTAACAGAACACTCTTTGATTCATGCAACAAATATTTAATGGGCTTCGGCTCTGCCTTGAGTGGTTCTAGGTACTGCAGATCAGAGCAGAAAATGAGGTCACTTGCTGTCCTCTGCTCACTTCCATACTTGCAGTGGCACTGTGTGTGCACACTGAGGCCCTGGGAGTGGCCCACGATCCTCACCCTATCTTGAGGTTGGCTGGCAGCCTCAGTCCCATCTGCTACCCGAACTCCGCCTGGTATGGTAACAAGATTACAGGGACAAGGATGTGCACGGCTTCCAGGGCACACTGTCCATCCACTCCGCTATTTGGGAGGCCTGAGAGGATAGCTGCGGCTGCATCTCTAATAGATGTAGATTTTTGCATATATGGAGCAATCCCCCCAACCTCTCCTCGTCCTCCTGGAAGCTGTGACTTCTTGCTGTGGTCCAGAGAAGACTGGCAAACACATTCTGTAGGTAGAGTTTATGTCATCATGTTCTCCAAGGACTCGTGTCTCAGTTACTTTTCTCTTATTTCAGAGGCAAAACACCTGGCCAAATATCCCAGAGAGTTTGTAGAGGTTGCGGTCCATACTCAGCTGGCTCCAGGGCAGAGTGGCGCATGGCAGAGGGCAGCGGTGTGTGGCAGCAGAAGACAGCATAAACGACAAGGGCACTTAGTAGCTTCTTCTTCTTTTTGTTTGTCTTTTTGAGACAGGGACTCACTATGCATTTCAGGCTGGCCTTAAGCTCACTTTATAGCTCAGGCTGGGCTCGAACTCGCAACAATCCTCCTGCCGCAGCCTCCCAAGTGCTGGGATTACAGGCCTGCGCCACCAGGCCTGGCGACTTAGTAGCTTCTTCTTCCCCGTTTTATAACATATCCAGTCTACTAGGATGAGGGCAGGACTGATCCAATCAGTGGGCTCATCCAGCAATCACTCACCCTTAATCCCAGCACCCTTAATCCCAACTCTGAACTATGAATCAATCACACACTCTAGATTCAACGAGCTCCAAAAAAGCATGTACAGCTGCATAAGGCTTTGGGGGGACATCTAGACACAAACTGTAACAGTAAGGCTCTGTCTCTGTAACCTAACTTCAAGCCTACGCTACGAACTGCTTTATCTTGCTCCTGCACCCTTGCTGGCCCTGCCTGCTTGGGTCTAAAGACCAGCTCTCTCAGCCAAACGTACAAACTAGAACCTTCCCTTTGTTCTAATGCCCAGCACTTTGGATATGGGTTCAGCTGGGTTGAAGTGCATCTAAAACCTGGAAGCAAATCCTCTTTCTCCTCACTGGTCTTTCTGGTACTTTGGATTCTGCAGCGTATCTTATTCTGTTATCTTCCATAGATGTTGAAATGTGTGGTGTACCAGACTCTCTATTCTGCACAGGTGAGCCTGAGGTTTGGAGAGGTAAAATGATTTGTTGTTTTATTTTGTGGGGCAGGGTGTCACTGTGTAGCCTAGGCTGACCTTGAATTTGTGGTAATCCTCCTGCCTCAGCTTCCTGAGTACTGGGATTATGGGTATGCACCACCTTGCCTGACTAAGGACAGTAATGTCAGGGTTAGGATGGGGGCCCACATCTCTGGGGGGTCCCCAAAGTCTGGGTCTTCAAGCAGAACAGTTCCTTCTGCTCACTGGTTATGCTAGAAAAGAAAGCCATCTCCATGTTGATGTACTCATGGTAAAAGGAGGAACAGGAGGGCAATACTCCAAAGACCCACATTTAAATCCCACCTGGGTCCCAGCACTGGGAGGCTGAACAGGAGAGCCACAAGTTTGATCCCAGCCTGGGCAATGGAGTGAGACCCTATCTTCCAAATAAAAAATAAAACAAGGGATAGGGATGTAGCTCAGGGTGAGAGCTTGGGCCTTGTGCTTAGCAGGAAAAAATAACACTTTCTGGGTGGAAATGTCTGCTGTAAGCCTTAGCTGGCTGCTTAGGGGAGCCCCAAGCCAGCTGCATGCCTCGTCAGCCAGGACTCGTTTACCATTCATAAAACAAACGTTTGGGGTGTTCCTCTGCATGCAAGACACCACTCTAGAAATTTCTGAAGGCCCCCTAAGAGCAGGATAAGCCTTTCTTTTTTTATTTGAACCTTACGTATAATTTTATTATCAAGTTACACTAACAATAAACGCAAAGGCTGAAGCTGCCGGGGCTCTCCTCAGTACAGCAGCAGAGGCTTCGCCAGTGTGGGTCACGCTGAGCTGCAATTGGTCCTAACGGTTGGTCCTGAACTTCAAAGAAATTGCAAACTTCCGGGTCTTATTCAAGTGTGGATATGTCCTTAATGAAAGCCCAAATTAAGAGCCAAATAGCTGCTGATCATAAGAAGAGCCAGCAGCTTGACTGTGGGACATCAATTCTCCTCCTGTCCCCTCCTGGAGCAGGGCCTTTGATCTTCCCGCTCTCAATCGCTGAGTGGCTTCGGTCTCCCTGGGCAGCAAGGTGGGCGACACCCAGCATCTCCCCACTCGCCTCGAGGTTTTATGAGTGCCTAGCTGTGGATCTGGAAGCAGACTGACTTGGTGGGGGTATTGTTTATTTGTTTAATTGCTGTATTTTTTTTTTTGACCTCTTGGCGCTTGATTCCGGGGTGTTTACACAGAGCTACATCCCTACTCCTTTATTTTATTTTGAGACAGGGCCTCACTAATTTGTTAAGTCCAGCTTGCCATTTTGAAGTCACAGCTGTGGCCTCCCTGTGCACCAAGTGAAAGGGGGTGGTGGAGGCCTGGCATAGTGGGGACCAGGACGGTGCTGGGTTCTGCAGATGACTCCTGCCTGGAGCGCGATGTTTGCTTGGGCTCACCATTTGGTGTCTGGTTGCCTGTTAGAATGAATTTTATGACAAAAAAGCAAAATAACATTTAAAAACATAGAGACCGAATTATAGACATTTGGGAAACCTGACAACTCAGTGGAGCAGAAATAAAAAAAAAAGAGATGAGATTTGGGCCTATAAACAGTTTTCCCACCACTGGGGGAAAACAGCCTGGACACAGTGGTGGCGGTGGGAGGACTCATGGGGAACGATTGTGCTGAGGCCCTGCTGAGGCCCTTGGGTCACGGGCTGTAGCTGTTTGGCTGTCAATCAGTCTACCTAAGAAAATTCATTCAACTCTGGCTAAAAACAGCCAGAACAGAAAGAGTAGTGGTCCAGGGAGATGGCTCAGTAGAATAAGTGCTTGCCCGGCAAGTGCAAGGTCCTGAGTTCAATCCCCGGTACCACAAAAAAAGAAAAAAAAACAAAAAACAAACAAACCAGAAAGAATAAGTATGACACTGAAATAATTTGGCAATGATGTTTTTCAGCACAAGATAGGTGACAGGCCTGTGCGGCAGCCACACATCAGCATGTAAAAATGCGCAAGTTAGAGGAGCCTGAAAGAACAGACACGGCAGGACGCTCCGCGCTGCACTGATTGCGACAGAAGCTGAAAACGGGCCCTCGAACGGGAGGGCTGTTAATTGTAGTGCTTCGCAGCCCCTTGACCTCCTAGCTCATTGGTTTCCTCGCATGGAGAATAAGGCTGTCCAAGGACAGGTTGGTGGCCACTGCCGTTGAGAGTTACACAGATTAATGCTAGCACAGGCTTCACAAGTGAGATTGCTGCAGGGCATCAGGGGCAATCCTAGCAGCCTTTCCAAATACTAGAAATCAGTGTAGTTTTTGAAAAGACGGAAGTTGATCTCCACGGACTGCAATGTTTATCTTTATAGGTCAGTTAAGAAACTAACATAGGACAGAATTCGGAGAATATGATCAATTGTATTTGTGCTTTTCAACCAAGCATGGGGCTTGTATGTAATACTTACGTGTTTTTGTTTTGCTTTCATTTCCTTTTTTAGTACAGGGGATTGAAGCCAGGGTGTTTGCACTGAGCACGGGTTGTGGCCTGCTTTGAAAACTTTTTAAAATTTTGAGACAGGGCTTTGCTAAATTGTTAAATTACTAAATTGCCCAGGCTGGGCTCAAACAGGATCCTTTGTGTCATCCTCCTGGAGTGCTGGGATCCCAGGGATGCGTCACTGTCACTGCGCAGTACTTGGGGTTATTTGTATATGGAACTTTTCAGGAAGCAGTAGTCTATAAAAATGTTTCTGTATAGGTTCTTTAGCATAGCAACCTATGTCCTTTTTGAAAAACATCTACAGGGTCGGACAAATAGCTCAGCAGATTAGACCACCTGCAAGCAGGCGCAGGGGCTGGAGTTTGATACCTTCCCATCGTGCCCCCCTGAGACAGCTATTGAGACTGGGCATGGTGGCGTGCACCTGTCCCAGCGTGCCAATCCCAGCACTTGGGAGGCTGTAAACAGGCGGATTACTACAAATCAGTAGTGAAACCCTGAATACCCTGTAGACCCTTCCCTAAAATACACACACAAAAAAGGGAGAGACAGAGACATTCCTAATCTACCAACAATATGAAAAGGATATGGAGATGAGGCAACGTGTAGACCTCTTCCCTTTTGCAACCATCGCTGGAGCTGCAGCGGCCAAAATGAAGTTTAATCCTTTTGTGACTTCGGACCGAAGCAAAACCGCAAAAGGCATTTCAATGCGCCTTCCCACATTCGCAGGAAAATTATGTCTTCTCCTCTTTCCAAAGAACTGAGACAGAAATAAAGAATGATGAAGTTCAGGTCGTGCGAGGGCACTGTAAAGGTCAGCACGTCGGCACAGTAGTCCAGCTGCACAGAAGAAGTACACCGTCTACACTGAACAGGGGCAGCGGGAAAAGGCAAATGGCACGGCCGTCCTCGTGGGCACTCACCCCAGTGAGGTGGTTGTCACCAGGTTAACTAGAGAAAGACCACAAAAAGGTCCTGGAACGAAAAGCCAAGTCTTGCCAAGTAGGAAAGGAAAAGGGCAAATACAAGGAAGAAACGGCTGAGAAGAGGCAGGAAAAAAGCTCTCCTGTGCGCAGCTTTTAATTAAAAACTACTGAAATGAAAAAAAAAAAAAAAAAAGAATAAGGAGATGGAATAATTTTGTCACAGAATTGTTTGAAATTGATGATTACAATTTATCTATGTTTTAAAAGCACTAATAATAGATTTTTTAAAAAAGGAGCCATCTGGCTTTGCTGGCTAAAGACCTTCAATTTTTTTTTTTTTTTTTTGGCGGAACCAGGGATTGAACTCAGACCCTTGCACTTGCCAGGGAAGCACTTATTCTACTGAGCCAACTCCCCAGCCCCAAGACCTTCAATTTTGAAACTGGTTAATGTCAATAATGTTTCATAAAAAAAATAATGTTTTATAAAAAGTATCTTTTTGGGAAAGGAAAGCTACAAAACCTGCATTTCAGGCTGCATTTTAAATTATCTTCAGAGATAAATGCCAGGTATGAATACATACACATACACACATACACACACATTAATATATTTAGAACAGAACAGGGTGTACGGGGTCTCCATGTATAGATCGGACTCAGTGACTCTCCTGCTTTCAGCCTCCCAAGCGCCACCACACCCAGGCTCAATCGCCATCACGGAGGCCCCGAGGGGGGGGCCGGCCCTGATCGAACCCTGCCGCTGCACCCTGCCTAAGCAGGTGCTTTAGTCTGCTGAGCTATCTGGCCAGGCCTTCCAGGTATGAACAGTGACAGAAAATTGAAGAAAACATTTTAGTATAAAATACATCAGATGGATTACAAGCTGATATTAGGCCATCATTGCTTGAACATGTTATTTTACACAAACAGCACAATTGGCAGGCTGGAGGCACTCTGTGTTTGAAATTCACTGACGGTGATTCTTGTACTTTTCATTCTGGTTCTCATTTAGTGGCTTATCCTCGCTTAGCAGCAATTCTTTCACTGCATGCAAGCTGGTGCAGCGGGCAAAGGCCACTCTTCCCGGGTCACTCTGAGCAGTTAGCTTGCTTTGGTAGATCATTCTTCCCTGAGCTAGAGCGCTGCTGCTTTTCTGAAATGTCTTCTGGACACTGTTCCGCACCCCCAAATTCTTATCTTTATAATGAAAAAGCTCGGGGCTGGGGAGATGGCCCAGCGGAATAAGCACATCCCTGGCAAGTGGAAGGGCCTGAGTTCAATCCCTTGTCCCACCAAAAAAAAAAAAAAAAAAGAAAAAAGAAAGAAAGGGAGAAAGAAAAAGCCCCTGTCCAGGGGAGGACAAGCCGTTTGCTTCCCTCCCTCCAGGGGAAGAGAAAGACTAACATTGAACAAGGCTGAAGGTTTTTATTATCACGTCGTAAATGGGCAAATGGCATCTGTCGATACAAAGAGACTCAGAGGACCTGGGAAAAGGAAGCTGCTCCGGAGGCTGTCGGAGGCTGTCGACAAAACGGATTTTTATTAACCTGCAGCCCAGCATCTTTTCGAATTTTATTTTGCCTCATTCACTCTGCAGCATAATAATGCTATAAAAACACCCAAACAGGAAGCTGATAACCATAAAAACCGCAGGGCCACCCTGTTACTCAGCGACAATAAAGCATTTGCAGCGTGGCAGTCTTCAGTGTTTAAATGTAAGGATCCCGACACTTACCTATCTGCACCTGGGCCCTGGCTGCTGTGGGTCACGTTTGGGAGATCTTTCTCATCAAGAATAGCACAGCCTGTTTGCCTAAGTGTTAATTCTACTAAGTTTTCATATTTGGGTCATAAACATCTTTCATGGCACTGGTAAAATGGCCAAGGTGTTTATGGGTTGCAAGAAACGCTGCAGCGGAGTGCAGCCAGGCGGAAATGGAACTCTTACCTCGGCTTGGCAGCGGGCAGCCCTGCGGTGGGGGAAGGACGCCAGCGCCCGCCCTCCTCCCACCCAGTTTTGCTGGAAGGCCTTAAGGTCCATGTCTCTTACGTTGTTCTGTGAAGGTTAACAGTAACGAACTCAGGCCTCCGCAGGTGTGGTGCGACACTTGAAGGCCGCTGGAAGAGCCAGGAGCCTGTGCGTGGCAGGGCAGGAGAAGCAGCTCCTCCCCTCTGTGCCCAGGCAAGGCTAGGGCACGCGCAGGTGCCACACTCAGCTTCCAAGGCCCTGATAGCTTCGGCCCACTGTGATGCCTGGAGACTGAAAATGGGGCATATTCTGGGTTACTGCATCCAGGAAAGTCAATCGCTCCAGAGGAGGTCCCTTCTCCTAAAGATGCTCTCTGAGTTACATCCCCTGGTGAAGTTACCTTGTGAGTCCGATTCCTGCACCAATAACTAAATAAATAAGATTTCATTAGATGTCCACAATTAGGGAACAGTTTGTTAGCATATATTGTGGGACATAATAAAAATATTCATTGTGGGGAACTGGCACGGCACAGATGGCACCGTGCCCCTTTTCACATCCCATCCCTGCCCTTCTTGGTGCCACAGAGTGTGTCACCCTCTTTCCTATCATCCACCTTTTATTTCGTTCTTCACTCATCTACGCTTTGGTTTTCTCATATAAGAAAAACCATGCAATATTTAACCTTAAATATTTGATTTATTTCACCCAGGCTCAGCGTCTCAATGAGCATTCATTTTCCTACAGATGAATCAAATCACCAGTTCTTTTTTTTTTGTCTTTCTGAGACAGGGTCTCCCTATGCAGTTCCAGCTGGCCTTGGGCTCACTGTGTAGCCCAGGCTGGTCTCGAACTCACAATGATCCTCCTGCTTCAGCCTCCCCAGTGCTGGAATTACAGGTGTGTACCGCCACACCTGGCCACAAAGTAACCAATTCTTTTTTTTTTTTTAATCTATTTATTTATATGGTTTAGGGTCTCACTATACAACTTAGACAGCTCAGACTTGTAGCAGGGCTGGCACTGCATGTGGTACCAGGATCGAACGCAGTTCCTTAGGCTTGCCACACAAGCACTTAGACCACCGAGCTATCTCCCTGGCTCACCAATTCTTTAAAGAAAAATTTAAACACAATAGTCAAACCTAAAACTCTCCTAACTCATACATACTTAGATTCATAGATTAATTACAGTATAGATTTGTGAGTTGAGTAATGAAACAAATAAGAATTAAAGCACTTAAGAGTTTATTTAATCATCTTTACTGTAAAAGTGGAAAAGGGTGACCTTAAATCTGGGACTTTTGTGATGCAAAGAAATTTATCTGATGAGCTTGTGACTCTAACGCAGTATTCATCTTTTCCACGCCAGGCGGGTGAGGTTCCGGGGAGGCGCAACTTGTGCACACAGCGTGAACACCGGTCATCCTGCTCATGAGCCGAAGGAGCTATAGTATTCATTGGGTTGAAAAGAACAATAATGCCCAGCTGGCCTCAGCAGCAGGGGCTTGTCATCCCAGCTACTCAAGAGGCTGAGACAGGAGGACCACGAGGGTGACACCAGCATGGGCAATGTTTCAAAATCTCATATATATATAAAATGGCATGGCATGCAGTACCAGGAATACCAGGAATTGAGCCCGGGTCCTAGCACTTGCCAGGCAGGCACTTAGACTGCCGTGCTATCATATCCCTGGTCCAGTGTCTCTAAAACTTATCTCAAAATACAAATAAAAAGTGCTGAAGGAGGCTTGCTGGTTAGCTCTTGTTTAAAGCGCCTCTTGGGTAATGCAGTCAGTTTCAGGGGACCATGGTTTGATCCCCAGCTCCATAAGCCATACCACACCTACCCTTAAGGCAGCCTGAAATAGACAAAAACAATTCTTTTCCAGAAAGTGCTGGTGATGTAGCTCAGTGGCAGAGCCCTAGCCTAGCAGTTTGGATGCCCTGGATTCAATTTCTTTCTTTCTTTTTGAGACAGGGTCTCACTATGCAGTTCAGGCTGGCCTTAAGCTCACTTTGTAGCTCAGGCTGGTCTTGAACTCACAATCCTCCTGCCTCAGCCTCCCAAGTGCTGGGATTATAGGCATGCGCCACTACACCTGGCTGGATTCAATTTCTTGTCATAAATAACAACAACAATAATATTAACATATAAATCAGGAGATCCTTTGGTATTGTTTTAAAAAATAGCATCTCATCTACTCAGAGAAAATAACCTGTGAAAAGTTTATCAGACACCAGATACCACAGTGGGTTTTACTATTCTGTATTTTATATTTCTGCATTAAGTGGCTTTTCTAATGTCCTGTAGAGATTAAATGTTACAGTCTGTACATAAAAGGCATATTAAAACATGAAAAGGAATACACATAAAAATTAACAAAATACAAAACTTTTGAATCAGAGTAAGACATGCCATCCCATTAATAGTACTGTGCAGCACTCATTTCCTGGCCTTGATGGTGTCACCATTGGGGGTGGCTGGCTATGGGTACAATGGGCCCACTCAGCCCTGAGGAATTTGTGCCAAGACTCCTAGCGAGTGCCTACACCCAGGAAATCCAGGAATAGGACTAAATGCTACATATATGCATATTTGAGCATACATACACACACACATATACACACAGTTTTTCCTATATATACAAATCTACAGTAAAGTTTAATTAATTAATTTTTGAGACAGGGCCTCACTATCTAGTTCAGGTTGACCTTGAACTCACCATGTAACCCAGGATGGCCTCAAATTCACAGGGATCCTCCTGCCTCAGCCTCCGGAGTACTGGGATTATAGGTAGACTTGTGCTACCATGCCCAGCCTCATTCATATCATGAATGGCAAGAAATTAACAACAAAATGCTAGAATAAAACCTGTGTGAAGCCAGGCGTGGTGGTGCATGCCTGTAATCCCAGCACTCAGGAGGCTGAGGCAGGAAGATTGTTGTGAGTTTGAGACCAGCCTGAGCAACAAAGTGAGCTTAAGGCCAGCCTGAACTGCATAGTGAGACTCTGTCAAAGACAAAAATAAAAATAAAAATAAAAAAAATAAAACCTGTGTGAATGGGGACTTCCTCCACATGCACTGTCCTCACCTCTCTTGCATGCTGAGGGACACCATGTGATGGGGTGACGAGGAGACGGACTGCTGGGCCCCGAAGGTGCTGACAGACTATAGGCAACAGAAGCCACAGAGATAACCTCAGCCAAGGAGCACTGCTGGGTTCGGGTCTTTCCTGAGCTGCATTTATGGTTACAACACTTAACAAGGTCCTCTGCTAGCTTGTAACTGAAGGAATAAATAAAAAGTAAAATGCTGCCTAAGTAGATAAATGGTATGGTGCATGGCTGGTGTGGGGACCACGCAGCCCAGATTAGGGGCTCAGTATGCTCTGCAATGTGCTGGGAAGCCTCCTGGACACACAGGGTTCTGTGGGGGAGCATTCACTTTTGGGTGAACGCTCCTTGGCACTTAACTCTTCTTTTTTTATATATTTGGTACAAGGTCTTGCTAGGCAGGTCAGACTCATAGTGATCCTCCTGTTTTCAGCCTGCCAGAGCTGAGATTATAGGTGTGCGCCACCACACTTGATTTTGGTGGCCAGATCAGCAAGCAGTGCTGGGGATCGAACCCAGGTCCCTGAGCTTGCCAGGCAGGCACTTGGATTTCTGAGCTATCTCCCCAGCCCTGGCACTTAACTCTTAAAGAACACTGTGACAATTCACACATGTGTAGTTAAAAACATTTTTTAAATTCAGTACATACACTTGTACCATATAAATGACATAAATTTGGAGAAAACAAAGCTTAGAAAAGCAGAATAAATCCATAACAAATGCCGCCAAACTCACCGAGTAGAATAAAGCAATGGTAGGGCCCGGATGTAGCTCAGTGGCACAGAATCTGCTGGGCAAGTGCAAGGTCCTCTTCAACTCCTGGTATAGAAAAAAGAAGCAGTGTTGGGGCCGGGAAGATGGCTCAGTGGAATAAGTGCTTCCTTAGCAAGCGCAAGGGTCTGAATTCAATCCCCGGTTCCAGCAAAAAAAAAAAAAAAAAGCAATGTCAGTATCCTGTTTTTCTATTTCTCACAGACACATTTTTTTTTTTTTTTTTTTTTTTTTTTCCCAGAACCAGGGATTGAACTCAGGTCCTTGTGCTTGCCAGGGGAGCACTTATTCCACTGAGCCATCTCCCCAGCCCTACTTCTCCATCTTTCTCCTTTTGTACAAAGGAGAAAGACTTTTTTTTTTCAGTACCAGGGATTGAACTCAGGACCTTATTCTACTGAGCTATCTCCCTGGCCCCCTTTCTCCTCCTTTTGGACATAGCCTTGCTATGTGTTCTACTCTGGCCTAGAATTTCCTGTGTGTTGGAGCTTACCAGTCGGTGTATAGCATGTTTATAAACTCACGAGGCTGGTGTCACTGCACATGTCTTTCTCCAGCTGGCTTTTCAGTTCACCTTCCTGTGTTCAAACCTGACTGTGTTGATCAGCACCCAGCTGTGTCTTGTAAGATTTCATTATGGATATTAAGTTTGACACACATGTCATTTTTTTGGCTTTTTGATACAGAGTCATTGTGTAGCTCAGGCTGGCCTCGAACTTGTGGTGATCCTCTTGTCTCTGCTTCACTCTGGCATTGCATGTAATTTATTTATTTATTTATTTGTTTATTTTTTGCATGGGCAAAGTAGCTTTAGTAGAGAAAGCCAAGGCTACATAGGATTTAAGAGTTGGAAATGGGGCCCTTTTTCTTGCCAGAGTGGATATGATGTTGAAGAAGCTCCAGTTGTACAGCCTCCACCACTTGGCCCAGCCTTTCCTCTTCTTCTTCCTCCTGTTCCCCCTCTTCTTCCTCCTCCTCCTTCTCCTGTTTGGCCACCTTGGGAGTCTGACCTCTTACTTTTTCAGCCCGAGCTAGGGAACCGTGGAGTTCCCCCCACCCATGCTTCTGCAGCTTTCACCCCACCCTGGCCTCAGGCAACTTCACCCTCCAAGGGTCACAGTCCGCCTGCCCAGAGTGGGACTTGATCTCCCAGTGTGATGTCCTCCAGGGACTCCTTGTGAGCCTTGAACTGGACCACTGCCTCCTGGCTGGTCCCTTCGCGGGCATGCAGGTCTTGAGTGTGGACAGAGAGGTGCCAGTTGAATGGCTGAGTCAGCCCACTACCGGGAAGATAGAGTCCAGAAAGAGGAGGAAGCCACAGCGTGTGTAATCTTTGCATGCCATGGATAGCGTTTGTATTGTATTTTAGCCATTCAGAAGTATAAAATCTGGGGCCAGCAAGATATATCACTCAGCAGTCTAAAGCACCTGCTTAGATAGCTGCAGGTCAATCCCAGTACCACAGGGTGGGCTGAGCCCCACCCTCCCCAAAAAAGTGTAAAAACTAGTCTTATCTCTGGCTGACACTTCATCAGCCTTCACTGCAGTTACTAATTTTTTTTTTCTTTTTCTTTCCTTCTTCCTGTTCCAGGAGCTTTCTCCCTGCAGTTTACAGTGAATTTATGGCCAAGTCCAAGAGCCACACCACGCACAACCAATCCTGAAAATGGCACAGAAATGGCATCAAGAAACCTCAGTCATAAAAATATGAATCTCTGAAGTGGGTAGATCCCAAGTTCCTTAGGAACATGCATTTTGCCAAGAAGCACAACAAGAAGGGCTTCCAGAAGATGCAAGCAAACGCTGCCGAGGCCAGGAGCACGCGCCGAGGCTATCAAGGCCCTCGTCAAGCCTGAGGAGGTCAAGCCCAAGGTCATCCCAAAGGGAGTAAACTGCAGGCTCGCTCGACTTACCTACATTGCCCACCCCAAGCTTGGGAAGTGTATCCATGCCCACATCTCTAAGGGTTGCAGGCCTGCTGGCCAAAGGCCCAGGCTCCAGCTTCTATTGCAGCCCAGGCCCCCAAAGGTGCTCAGGCCCCCATGAGGGCTGCACAGTAAAAGCCTCTTACCTGCTGGTATAAAAACAGAAGGACTGGTGGGACCCTTGGGGCGCCATCTGTGAGGGGATGGTGTCCTCCTGTGCTCTTTGTACAAATAAACCTGAGTCAGTGAAAGGTCTTTTTTTCAAAGAGAGATTTTTGAGACAGGGTTTCATTATGTAGCCCAAACTGGCTATAAATTCATGGTGATCCTCCTGCCTCAGCCTACCAAGTGCTGAGAACACAGGCGTGTACCACCATGCCTGGCTCTAGTTTTGAAAGATCAATTCGGGCGTGGTGGCACAATTCGGGCGTGGTGGCGCAGGTCTGTAATCCCAGCACTCGGGAGGCTGAGGCAGGAGGATTGTTGTGAGTTCAAGACCAGCCTGAGCTACAAAATGAGCTTAAGGCCAGCCTGAACTGCATAGTGAGACCCTGCCTCAAAAAGACAAAAAAAAAAAAAAAAAAAAAAAAAAAGATCATCTTTTTTCCCAAATCAGAAGCAAGACAGAACTTCCTATAAATTCACAAATCTCATGGATTTTTCATTGCCCAAAACATAAATATTCCCAGCTCCCAACTGTACTGTGCCTTTCTCTGTTTAGGACCCATTCTCTATTTCTTTGAATGTGTTTGTTTATTTATGTATTTTTCTGTATTTTAGGGAAGGATCCGCAGGGTGTTCAGGGTCTTACTACTAGATTAGACTCATAGTGATCCTCCTGTTTACAGCCTCTCCAGAGCTGGGATTACAGGCATGTAATCACCATCTCAGCTTGCCCTGGGGGCAGGGCTGGCACTGCAGGCCGGGGGATTGAACCCCAGACCCCTGTGCCTGCTTGCAGGTGCTTTAATCTGAATGTGTTATTTTAAATTTTGGCCTACTGACCCCTTTAGCCTCTTTCAAAATGCAGATGTGGTAGAATAGGCATGATGGCCCATGCTCGTTGAGCCCAGCACTCTGGGAGGCTGAGGCAGGTGGGTTTGAAGTCTGAGCCTAGCCTGGGCAGCTTAGTGACTCAGGGAGACTAAATCTCAAAATAGGAGTAAAAAAGGACCATGGAAGATTCACTGCACAGGCTGTGGCCCCACTCAGCCGAGAAGGGATGCTCGTAAGTAGCTGTGGGTGGGTTGGTTGCCTAGCACCTGGGTTTCCTTCTTTCCTGCAAAGATTTAGGACTTGTAAATGCAATTTTAACATTGCATAAGAGCCAGGGAGATAGCTCAGTAGAATAAGCACTTGACTGGCAAGTGCAAGGTCCTGGTCCTACAAAAAAGCAAACAAACAAAAAACATTGCAGGAAGAACATAGCGGTTGAGTCGGAGCTGACAGCTTTTTATCACAGTGCAGGGACATTAAGCCATGTCCTACCCGAGGCCTGCAGGGTCAGGGCTGCGATGGTGTCATCCTCTGCTGGCCCGCAACGCCCCTTTGCGTGTCTCCCTGCACTGAGCGCTGCACCGCTAAACTGCTCATGAGTGGCGTGGAGCCCAACCAGCCCCCAGGTGCCAGGCTACAGCACAGGCGGGGGCTGAGCTCAGGCTCGGCACAAGAGTCCACCCTGCCTGCTAGGTTGGCATGCGTGGGGCCTACAGAGAAAGCCCACGCAAGACAAGGGCCACCCAGCCAAAGTACAAGGTGACTGGGTGTCAGTATAGACAGAATGCATGGAAAATGGTTTCTTTCTGAAAAATAACTACACATAGTGCTCTTTTAGGCAATTTTGGCAAAACATATTTTTAAATGGAAACATTAGTTTGCTTGTTGGAACATGAAAGAGATACATACAACTCCACATACACTTGGTATCTTGGTTGGTATAAAAATATGTGGCTGTCCTCAGAAGTGGTTCCACTGCTGAGAGCGGTGCTGCATGCCTGTAATCCTGGCTACTTTGCTTGGGAGGCTGAGGTAGGACAATTCCAAGTTTGAGGCCATCTTGGGCCATTTAGTGAGGCCTCAATTTGAAAAATAAAGAGGGCTGGGGAGGTAGGGCAGTGTTTCTTGGGTTCAATCCACAGTTCTACCAAACAAAGCAACAAACCATAGATTAAAGTGACTACAAGCATGCTCAGGGGCTGGGGGTTCAATCCCCTTGTCTGCTGCGCCAGCCCGACCCTGAGCAGCACTGAGACTGCAATTGAGACTGGGCACGGCAGCACACCTCTGTAATCTTAGCTCTTGGGAGGCTGTAAACAGGTGGATCACTATGAGTCCGATCCAGTAGTGAGACCCTGAACACCCTTCCTTCTCTAAAGTAAAAAAAAAAAACAAAACCAAACACCAAACAAACAAAAAGCCACAAAGCAACAAACGGCACTGCACAAGCCATGGTGTCTCTCTACCGTGCTAAATCATGCCGAATATCTTCCACATCGATCTGCCCGGCTAGAAGGAAGCAAGAGCCCGTGAAATAAATTTACACTGGGCAGTAACCCGAGGGGCGCTCTCAGTCCTAGGGAAGAACAGGATGTGATTGGATTTGGTTGGTTACCTTCCTAGCCAAGCCCAGCTGACTACCTTTACCCAAAACATTTACATTTAAGAAGAGGGGACTCCCACCCCCAGCCCTGGCCTCTGGCAAAATATAGATCTGAACATCCAGCATGCTGATCGGCTGGGCTCCTAAGTGTCCTGAAAACTGGTTATCTTATCTTCTATCTTTAGGCTCAAACAACAACAAAAATGATGTGTCCATGGGGGAGGAGAGAGAGATAATAGATTCAGAAGGCGCACACAGCTCTTCTTTCACAGGAAAGCACTGTGGCGTCAGTGTTATGTTTAGATTTTGAGAGTAAGAGCTAGAAAGGAGCTGCCTCTGAGAAGTTTCCTGAGGGGACTGGGCCTGAGGCGGGGCTGGCAGAACTGCTTTTCATGATTAGCTTCTCTGTACTTGATAAAGTTTTAACCACAAGCTAAGAATTCTTTCTTTGGGTCCATTTCTCTGTCTTTTTTTTTTTTTTCTTTTGAGACGGGTCTTGTTTTGTATACAGTTGAGGTTGTTGCCTCAGACTTGTGGGAATCCTCCTGCCTCAGCCTCTTGAGCACAGCATGAGCCATATCCGGTTTAGGAATTTGTTTATTAACATTGAAATTTAATGTTGGGGCTGGAAAGATGGCTCAGTGGAATAAGCACTTCCCCGGCAAGCGAAAGGGCCTGAGTTCAATCCCTGGTTCTGCCAATAATAAAAATAAATAAATAAATAATTTAATGTTGTTTTATGATTAAGAAAAAAAATGTTTTTCTAGGACATCAATGATAACAGGTAATCCTATGTTAGAGAAATTCATTGTATGTGGCCAAATTTAGCTCCAGAATACATTGTAAAATATCTACAGAGTGCCACAGGAGCACGGGTGGGGTAGACACCTTCCAGGAGAGGAATCTTGACAGGGGAGGAAGGAAGGAAGGAAGAAGAAGGGAAGGAGGGAGGGAGGGAGGGGTGAGCTGCCTTTGGAATTTGAAAGGGGCCTATAGAGTATCTGCTAAAAGGCAAACTTTGGGAGGAAGAAAAAAGGACACGAGTCATAAGATTTTTATTTTTTGGCAGAATAGGGGACTGAACTCAGGCCCTTGAGCTTGCCAGGCAAGTGCTTATTCTATTGAGCTATCTCCCCAGCCCCTAAGGCACAAGATTTAATTGACTTGCAGTGATTCATTTTGTTTTAATGTACTAGGAGAGGGCTAAACCTGCAGAGCCACGTGCACCTTTAATCCTAGCTGCTCCGGAGGCTGAGGCAGGAAGACTGGAGAGTGGAGGTCAGCCTGGGCAGCTCTGTGAGACTGCTGGAATTTTTTATTTTTTATTTTTTAATTTGAGACAGGGTCTCACTGTGTAGCCCTGGCTGGTTGGCCTCAGACTCACAGCGATCCCTCTGCCTTGGCCTCCTGCATGCTGGGATTACAGGTGTGCTACCACATCTGGTTTAAAATAATTTTTTAAATAAAAATTTTAAAAAGAGTTATGCGTGTAACTTAGTGCTACAGCGCTTGTCCGGCATGGGTGCAGTATCACCCCTATACATACATGATACAACAGTTATATGCAATAATGCAGCGAACAATAATATCAAGTTTAGGGCCAGGGAGATGGCTCAGGAGAATAAGTGCTTCCCTGGCAAGCACAAGGGTCTGAGTTCAATCCCTGGTTCTGGAAAAAAAAAAAAAAAATAATGTTGAGTTTTAAAAGCAGATGTGCCCAGATATTAACAATCAGTGAATATAGATGAAAGATCTATAATTCACACATTTAAAATTTTCCCAAAACAGTAATGTGAGGAATAGTATTACAAAACTAAAATAAAATTATGTGGATCTGGGGAATTTAAAAATATCCTGATGAGGGCTGGTGAGATAGCTCAGTGGACTAAGAGCCTGCTTAGGCCTGCTTAGGCGAGCCCAGGGACCAGGGTTCGATCTCTGGTACCAGAGGCAGCGCTGGCCCTGCCCCTGAGTCACTTGAGGCTTGGTGTGGTGGCGCACGCCCGTAGTCCCAGGACTTGGGAGATTGAAAACAGGAGGATCATTGTGAGTTCCAGCTGTGTAGTGAGACCCTGTACCAAATATACAAATGGAAAACACACACACACACACACACACACACACACACACACACACACACACACAAATGGACAAAATAAAAAATAAAAATCTGGTGCTAGGGCCACATTCTGGACCAATAAAAATAGATTCTCAGTCAGGCGTGCTGGGCCGAGCCTGTAGCACCCGCACTCTGGGAGGCTGAAGCAGGAGGATGGAAAGCTGCAGCCTCAGCCCTGACCAGGTAATTTAGCAACTTAGTGAGCTGCTGTTCTGTCAGCCCTAAGAACAAATTCAAAAGAAGCAGAAATTTGAATGATGTAGCACAGTGGGAAAGCCCCTGGGCCAAACAAAAACAACAGAATCTCTAGAGGCAGGGCCAGCTGCTCCTGTTCTATTGTAATTCACCAGAGGAATTTTTTTGGTGGAACTGGGGATTGGACTCAGGCCCTTGAGCTTGCCAGGGAAGTGCTTATTCCACTGAGCCATCTCCCAGGCTCCTAAAGTTTATTTTTGGAGGGGTACCAGGAACTGATCTGGATCTCACACTTGTCAGGCAGGTGCTGTGCCGCTAAGCTCTATCCACAGTCCCTCGCCAGAGGATTTTTTGACACTAATGGACAGAAGGAGGAAAACCAGCACTGCAGAGTGTTCCTTTTGTGTGTTCTACCATGCAGCGCCCCTGCCCACGACACTGAGCTGAGTCCTAGCCACTTGCTGTTTTTGAGATGGGGTGGGCTGCAACTTCTACCATCTGACCTTCGGATTTACTTGAGAAGCTAATGTTTACCAATAATATATATATATATATATATATATATATATATATATATATATTTTTTTTTTTTTTTTTTTTTTTTTTTTTAAGAAGAGAGTCCCTCTTATCCAACTCTGTAGTCTATAACAGAGAGGGTTTTTTAAAAATTAATCCTTTCATCACTTATTTATTTTTGCAGCAGGACTTGAACTTGGGACCTTATACTTGCCAAGCAGGCAATTATGCCACTGAGCCACATCCCCAGCCTGTGTGTGTGTGTGTGTGTGTGTGTGGTACTGGGGATTGAACTCCAGATGTTTTGCTTGCCAAGCAGGCGCTTATGCCCCTGAGCTACCTCTCTGGCTCTGTTCTCTGTAACTTCAAAGATGGGGTAGAGTCAGGTCAGCCCTGCACAGGAGAAGAGGAAGATCTGGCTTTTTCTGTGTCTCTCCAAATTGGAGTATTAGGGCCAGCATGCCACAGATGATGGAAAGCCCAGCCCAGCAGGACTGCTGCACTAAGGTCATTGATTAACCACCTCCCCATGAGTCTGGGGTGAGGCTGTGTTCAAAGGAAAGACTTAATCAGTTCTAAGCGGTCTCCCCCCTCCTGCCAGTCTGCCCTCCTCAACTGTCTGCCTAGGTCTCCTGTCCTCAGGATCCCCAAATGGCTGCCGGTTGCTAGAAGTCACAGGGAGATGGTAGCATCCAGAACAAGAGGAAAAGTCTCTGCTTGTTGTCCTTTTTTAAGGGTGAGGAAACCCTTCCTAAAGGCCTTCCAGACACTTCCCTTCTTATCTTCCCTGTCAAGGTTGTGCCACACACCTATTCCTTAAAAACCAATGACTTGACAATGAGAGAAATGAGATTATAATCCACAGATCCTGTCCCAGAGGGCACCATGTGTGTGTGTATGCACAGCACAGCTGTAATTCGTGGAAAGGGCTTTTTAATCCACTGTATAAGGAGTTGGTAAGTGGTCACTGTACCTTGTAGAAGTTGAAAGTGTGCACATACATACACTGCTTCTTGGTCTTAGTAATTTATCTGATAGTACTTTAAGAAATCATGTATTATAAATGTAGTACACTTGAGGATGTATTCTGTGGCAATGATTACTTTTCCAACCAGTAGAGGAAAAGATATCGCCTACAATAGTTGTTTTTTTTTGACGAAACCAGGGATTGAACTCAGGCCCTTGTGCTTGCCAGGGAAGAGCTTATTCCACTGAGCCATCTTCCTGGCCCCCATTGCCTACAATAAATGGCATTGGAATAATGTAATGGCATCTAACCCAAAAACACAAAGATCGAGCTGTAGTTCAAATCACACCAAATGATAAATTCAAAAGAATCAGAAATTTAATTTTTTTTTTTTTAATTAAGCCAGGGCCAGAGAGATAGCTTGGTGATCTAAGCGCCTGCATGGCAAGCTCAAAGATCTGGGTTCGATCCCCAGTACTGCATGCCAAGCTGGCCACCAAAACTGGACATGGTGGCACACATCTGTGATCCCAGTACTGAGGAGACTGAGGCAGGAAGATCACTATGACTCTGACCTGTGTAGCAAGACCATGTACTCAATAAATAAAGAGGGACAGAGACAGATTTTTTAAAAAGTAGGTGTGGTACACATATGCAGTCTTAGCTACTCAGGTGGCTGAGATAGACAGGTTGCAAGTTTGAGTCTAGCCAAGGATACTTAAGGAAAAATGAAAAGGTAAATGAAGGGCAGGGGATGTAGCTCTGTACTCCCTGGGTTCCATCCTCAGTATGGGAATAAAAAGTCAGAGAAGCACTAGAAGAAACTGTCAGAAAACATAAAGGGAATCTTGTAATGGGCAGGTTATTATTTTTTGTTTTAATTTTTATTGTTTTGGTACACAGTCTTACCCCACAGCTCAGACTTGTAGTGATCCGCCTGTCTCAGCCTCCCCTGCGCTGGGATCACAGGCATGCACCACCCCTCCCAGTTTTGGGACCAGCAGGGTGTGTGTACCAGGGATCAAACTCAGGACCTTGTGCTTGCCAGGCAGGCACTTAGACCACTGAGCTATTACTCCCAGCTGGGCAGGATAGTTTCAAGACACAAATTAGAAATTATTCAGAAAAACTTGCATTGCAAAAGCTGTCATAAACAAAGTCCAAAGCTAAGACCCAGAGAAAGGTTAGTGCAACTTGTGTCACAGAGCCTGGGCTGGGTGCAGTTCAGGGTGGAGCAGGGGAGCCCTGGGTTTCTTCCTCAGTGCTAACGGATAAAATATAGTCATTATGCCAGTGTACAGAGAGTTCCTTTCTCTCTCTCTCTGTCTTTGTATTTTAGGGAAGGGTCTACAGGGTGTTCAGGGTCTCACTACTAGATTGGACTCTAGTGATCTGCCTGTTTACAGCCTCCCAAGAGCTGGGATTACAGGCACGCGCCACCACGCCTAGTCTCAATTGCCCTCTCAGTGCACCCCAGGGGCAGGTATGGCATGGCAGGCCTAGGAATTGAACCCCCAGCCCCTGTGCTTGCTTGCAGATATTTTAATCCACTGAGCTATTTGGCCAGCCCCAGAGAGTTTCTACAAATCAATCAGAAAAAACCCAAGGGCCTGACAGAAAAAACCTGACCAAAGATTCAAAGAATCTTCTGAGAAGAGGAAGTAATAAAGGCAGTTAAACATTTGAGAAGCGATAACCTTTCTCACAGTAAGAGATATGCAAAATAAACTATACTGAGATATTGGGTCCCCCCCAGATGGCAAAGGATCAGAAAGTTTGATACCACAGCTCGTATCCATCTATCCAATTTACAGACACACGCGTGTGCTGATAACTCTGTTGGTCCCTCGAGGAATTCGTCCTGTAGCTATCCTTACACAGGTACAACTATATTAGTGCTTTTTCTTAAGTTTTATTTTATGTGTTTGGTACAAGATACTACTACATAGCTAAGACTTGTAGTGATCCTCCTGTCTCAGCCTCCCTGGTGCTGGGGTTGCAGGCACATGCCATGATGCCTGGTCGCGGTGGCCGGCTCGGCCTACCCCGGGGCAGGGTCACTGTGGCCTGCGGTGCCGGGAATCGAACCCCTGTCCCTGCACTTACCTAAGCAAGGTGCTCAGTCTGCTGAGCTATCTCGCTGGCCCAAATCCGTTATTTCTACATGAGGTGTGCAATGCCATATTGCTTATCTGAGCAGCAGTAAAATGCTGGGAACAACTGAGGTATCTATCAGGTAGGGACTGCCTAACCAAATGAGATCAAGCACCCAATAATAAGGAGAAACGTAACGTATTGTAGGAAGAACATTCAAGATGTCTGGTTTGTATGTTCAGGAATTATAATATATTCTTCTACTTTTACCTTTTTTTATAAAAAAAATAATTGGGCCAGGGAGATGGCTCAATGAAATAAGTGCTTCCCTGGCAAGTGCGAGAGTCTGAGTTCAATCCCCGGTTCCGCCAAAATAAATAAATAAATAAATAAACAAATAAATAAATAAATAAATAAATGAAAGTACTTATGAGATTATAGGTGAATAAAATATCTAAAAGTACCAGTAGGAAGGCTGAGGCAGGAGGATTGTTGTGAGTTCGAGACCAGCCTGAGCTACAAAGTGAGCTTAAAGCCAGCCTGAACTGCATAGCGAGACCCTGTCTCAAAAAGACAAAAAAAAAAAAAAAAAAAAAAAAAAAAAAAAAAAAAAAAAAAAAAAAAAAAAAAAAGTACCAGTAGGAGACTGGTATTTCTGGGGGTATAGTGGTCAGGGAGATTTCACCCCCTCAGTATCCTGTGTGCCTGTTTTGGTTTTGAGCCATGTGAATTTTTCACTATTCAAAATGAATAGCCGGGCGTGGTGGCGCATGCCTGTAATCCCAGCACTTGGGAGGCTGAGGCAGGAGGATTGTTATGAGTTCGAGACCAGCCTGAGCTACAAAGTGAGCTTAAGGCCAGCCTGAACTGCATAGTGAGACCCTGTCTCAAAAAGACAAAAGAAAAAAAAAAATGAATTTAGGGGCTGGGGAGATAGCTCAGTAGAATAAGTGCATACCTGGAGTCCTGAGTTCAATCCCTAGTACTGCAAAAAAAAAAAAAAAAAAAAAAAAAAAAAATTATCCTTCAGGGCATGGTGGCATATACCTATAATCCCAGCACTTAGAGGCTGTGACAAGAGGATTGCCACAAGTTCAAGGCTAGTCTGGGCTACATAGTAAGTCTAAGGACAGTCTAAACTGCATAGTGAGATCCTGTCCAGAGGAACCAAGATAAAAAATAAATGTGAAAGTTTAAAACTTCAAAAATTTCTAAATTTAATGAAAACAAAATTAATCTAGCCATATGGCAACACATACCCATAATCCCAGCTGCTGTGGGAGGCTGAGGTAGGAGGATTACAAGTCTGAGACCAGCCTGGGAAACTTAGTAATATTGCAATTGCAAATGAAGTATATACACATGAATACACACCTGCATGTAGCAATCTAGATTTGTCTATACAGTAATACATAGTGCACCATAAAACAGTAACCAATGCTAATAGCTGCTTTTTACTGCATGGTCTGATTAGGTAGTACAATCGTCTAGATTAATTGCCCATCCCACCTGACAGCCTGAAGCACTGGCTCTCCCTCCCTTCTCCCCCCATCTCACACTAGAGGACATGGGGGATTCCAGGGAACATGCCTGCCCTCTTCAAAGGCCACCCATACCCCCCCCTCCTCCGCTGGACCAATACGCATTGCTTAAGGCCAATGGAAGGGATTAGCACAAGCCCTAGCCAGCTCTGTGCATATCAGTGCAGGGAAACAGAGCCAGGCACAGCCAAGATGGAGACAGCCCTCCTCCTCTAAGGAGAGCAGCTCT
Source organism: Ctenomys sociabilis (assembly GCA_004027165.1). Classification (NCBI taxonomy): domain Eukaryota; kingdom Metazoa; phylum Chordata; class Mammalia; order Rodentia; family Ctenomyidae; genus Ctenomys; species Ctenomys sociabilis. The sequence goes on from PVKA01016437.1 coordinate 28,478, forward strand.
GGGGTCCTCCACCCCCATGAGGCAAGACCAGCAGTTACCCACAGGGCACAACAGGGACCCAACAACAGCAAATACTGGGAACTGAGGTGCGGCGCAGGGCTGGAGTGCGTGCTCAGCACAGGCGAGGCCCTGGTGCGCACATAACAAAACACCCAGGATTTTGGAAATAGTTTTTCAGGTGAAAAGATCTAAAAGAAGGAAGGAAAATATAAATTAATGTGCTAAGCACCCTTAAAATGCTCTGTGGATTCTCTTCATGTTTTATGTTACACAAATCAGTCCTGCCCCTTGTTTCTTCCTGACCCCAACCTGTACCCACTTGGCCCCTCTTCTGCCTGAGACAAAGCCAGCCCCTTGTCACTAGATATGCCCACATCGCTGTACACAGCCAAAGGAGGGCCACTGCTCTGATGTCACCCTAAGACCGCTGCCACATCACGCTGCCTCGACAGCAGTAAGCTCATCACCAGGCTAGGATCTTAATCATCCTAGAAATGCCATAACCATTTTTTTCAATTGCTTATTTTATCATAATTCAAATAAGGTCCCAAAATGACAATGTTAACTTTTCATTTTCTTTCAGGTATGTCTTTGTCTCTCTCTCTCATCTTTGCTGTCCTGGTAGATTTTTCTCTTCTTCTATTGCTGATTGTTTCACACAGCCATAGCTCCCCTTCAGGTGGCTTCACTTACAATCAGAAAAGCTCCCTAAATCTTACTTATGGCAGAGTAGTACTCCATTGTATTAAAAAATTCTCTTTATCATTCATTGGGTGACGGGCATTTGGACTGTTTCCAAGATTTAGCCATTATGAGCTGTGCCACTATAAATGAGGATGTGCATACATTACTGTGTTTAATTCTTTCTGGAAGGTACTAAGAAAGGCCATATTTGGGCCAAATGGAACTTCTAGCCCGAGTTTTCTGAGGAATCTTCACAAAGTTCCACAATGGTTAAACCAGTCTACACTCCCACCAATAGTGGAGAAGGGTTCCTTTTCCCCACAGCCCCACTAACATTTATTATAAGTTGATTTCTTGATAACAGCCATTCTTTCTGGAGTGAGATGAAACATCAGTATTGTTTCAATTTGCTTCTCTTCCAAAAACAGTGATGTTGATCATAGTCTCTAAATTTTGGGGGGAGTCCCATATTTTTGAGTTCTTTGTATATTCTAAATAGTAGTCCAGCATCTGAGGAACAGCTGGCAAAAGATTTTCCCCATCCTGTGAGTAGTCCCTTTACTCTGTGATTTCTCTTGATATGCAAAAGTTTTTTTTAATAAGGTAAGATCCTAGTTATTTTTTTTTTTTTTTTTTTTTTTTTTGAGACAGGGTCTCACTGTGCAGTTCAGGCTGGCCTTAAGCTCACTTTGTAGCTCAGGCTGGTCTCGAACTCACAACAATCCTCCTGCCTCAGCCTCCCGAGTGCTAGATCCTAGTTGTTGATTCGTGATGGTAGTTCCTGTGTAATCAGGGTTTTGTTCACAAAGTCTTTTCCTGCATCAATATATTCAAGAGTACCACCTATTCTATCTTCCAGCAGATTTAGTGTTTCTGTTTTAATATTTAGATCTTTGATCCATTTCAATTTTAGTTTAGTGCATGACGACAGATATGGATCTAGTTTTAATCTTCAGCATGTGGAAGTCCAGTTTTTGTGGCCCCATTTATTAAAAAGGCTGTCTTTCTGGCAGTGAAGGTGTTTGGCTCCTTTGTCAAAGATAAGGTGGCTGAGTGTGCTTAGAGTTGTTTTTACATATTCTAATCTGTTCCATTGATCCTCAGCTCTAGTTTTTTGTTTGTTTTGTGATACTGGTGTTTTGTTTTGTTGCCAGTACCATATTGTTGTCAGAGTATTTTTTTTTTTTTTAATATATTTAGTACAGGGTCTATAAGATTTGACTGTGTAGACTGGATTTGTAGTAATCCTTCTACTTTCTGTCTGCCAAGCTCTGGGATTACAGGTGTGCACCACCACACCCAGTCTCAATGGCTGTCTCAGCGTTCACCAGGGGTGGGGCTGGCACTGCATGCATCTGCCTAAGCGGGCACTTTAATCAGTTGAGCTAGACTGGGCATGGTGGCACGTGCCTGTAATCCCAGCTCTTGGGAGGCTGTAAACAGGCAGATCACTACATCTAGTAGTGAGACTCTGAACACCCTGTAGATCCTTCCCTAAAATACAAAATAAATAAATAAATAAATAAATAAATAAATAAAAATTCAGTTGAGCTATTTGGCCAGCCCTCATTTTGCAGTTTTATCCTGAATGGCCATTACACTTTGTCAAATGCTTTTTTTTGTATCCATTGAGATAGTCAAGTGGTTTTTGATCATGGCTCTGTTAATATGCTGTATTATGCTTATTGCTTTGTGTATGTTGAATAATCCATACATCCCTGGAATGAATCCCACTTGGTCATGGTATATAATTGTGATGATTTGGGCTATTCTGTTTGCCAGTATTTTATTGAGCTGGGAAATGAACTGCATTCAACTGTGGTCCCTGCACTTGCCTAAGCTATCTTGCTGGCCCCCTTATTGAGGAATTTCTTGCATCTATGTTTCTTGGAGGAATTAGCTTGTAATTGTCCTTTTTGTTTGCATCCTTCTCTGCTTTCGGTAACAAGGTACCACTTGTTTCCAGGAATGGATTTGGGAGTGTTGCTTCCCTTTCAAATATGTTAAAGATGGGGTGGGGAGATGGCTCAGTGAAATAAGCACTTTCCTGGCAAGCACAAGGGCCCAAGTTCAATCTCCGGTTCTGAAACAAACAAACAAAAAAAAATCAAGTCTATTAAAGAGTTTTAGAATTAGCAGCATTAGGTCTTCAAATTTCTTGTAGAGTTCAACAGTGAGTCCATCAGTGCCTGGAATTCTGTTTGTTGGTGGGTTTTTAAATACATTCTCAATTTCATTGCAGTATTGGTTTATTTATAATTTTTATATCTTTCTTTAAAAAGTTATTTATTTGGTACAGGATACACAGCTTGGACTTACAGTGATTTTCCTATCTTAGCCTCCCCAGTGCTAGGATTACAGGCATGTGCCACCATGCCTAGTTTCAGTGATCTGCATGGCGTGGGGCCAGCACAGCATGCGGTACCAGGGATCGAACCCATGTCCTCGTGCTTGCCAGGCAGGCATTTAGGCTGACATGAGAATTTGCCCATACAAATTTCTCTCACATCGAGCCAGGGAGATGGTTGGGGGCTGGGGAGATGGCTCAGTGGAGTAAGCACTTCGCTTGCAAGTGCAAGGGTCTGAGTTCAATCCCTGGTTCCGCAAAAAAAAAAAAAAAAAAAAAAAAAAAAAGCTATTGTGGTTTCTTTTGTCATTGATTAATAATTTCATTACACTATGGTCTGACAATATTCATGAAGTAACTTCAGTTCCTTTTCATTTACTTCAGCATGTTCTATGGCCTAGTCTGTGGTTAATTTTTGAGAATATTTCACATGAAGCTGAAAAAAAAGATGTGCATTTGTATGTCAGGTGAAATACTCTGTAACATTTAAGTCCATATGGTCAAAAGTTTGGTTCAGTTTAGATATTTCATTGTTGATTTTTCATGTAGTTGACCTATTTGTGACAGCATATTGAGGTCATTACACTTGTAGAAATACTTATTTGATTTTTCATGTCTGATAATACTTGTTTTTTTTAAATTTTATTTTAGGGAAGGGTCTACAGGGTGTTTAGGGTCTCATTACTAGATTGGACTCATAGTGATCCTCCTGTTCACAGCCTCACAAGTGCTGGGATTATAGGTGTGTGCCACCACACCCAGTTCTCAATTGCCATTTCAGCACCCCTCAGAAGTGGGGCTGGCATGGCAGGCCCAGGGATCAAACCCCAGGCCCCTACACCTGCTTGGAGGAGCTTTAATCCACTCAGCTATTTGGTCGGTCCTTTACTTGTTTTATATAATTGACTGTGCCAGTGTTTGATGCATATATATATATATGATTGTCATTTCTTCCTCTTAGATCACGGCCTTGTCTCTTTTGATCAGTCTTGGTTTGAAACCCACTTTGCCTGGGTTCTAGATTCCTGTTTCATGGTGTATTGTTTTTCACCCTTTAACTTTCAGCCCATGAGTTTCTTTCTGAATTAAGTGTGTTTCTTGTGTGCAGCTTATTGTTGCATCTTGCTTCTTAATCCAGTCCACCAGTCTGTTTCATTTGATTGATGGATGGAGACTATTAACACTGCTGGTTACAATTGGTATGTGTTGACTTATCCTTGTCATGTTATTGTCCTGGTTTTGGTTCCCATTCCACCTTGCTCCATTTAATTGCCTTGTCTGGTGGATTCCTTCTGTTGGAGTTCATGGAGTCATAGTCTCATTATCTCTTTCTAGAATGTTCTTCAGAATATTTTGGGGTGCTATTTTGGTGGTCATGAATTTCTTCAGGTGTTCTTTTCACGGAAGTGTTTTATTTCTTCACTCCAATATCTCCTCAGTTTTTTGTTTTGTTTTTTTTTTTGTAATGTATTTAGTTGCTGCAGGGTCTCACTATGCAGCTGGGACTTGCGATGAACCCCCTGCTTTTAGCCTCCCCAGCACTGGGGATTACAGGTGTGTGCTGCCATCCCTGGACTCTGGACTCTGCCATGCCTGGACGCTGTGGGTGGGGCTGGTGTGGCATGTGGTACCTGGGACCAAACTGTGGTCTCTGCACCTGTCTAAATTTGCCTACGCAGGCATCGTGAAGATGGCCATACTCCTAAAATTGTTGTACAGATTTAATGCAATCCCTATCAAATTACCACCAACATACCTCCCAGACCTAGAGAAATCATTCCTAAAATTTATTTGGAACCAGAAAAGACCTAGAACAGCAAAGGAAAATTTATTTATTTATTTTTTAATTTTATTTTTTGATATAGGGTCTTGCTTTGTAGTGCAGGTTAGCTTTGAACTTGCCATGTAGCCCAGGCTGGCCTCAAACTTGCAAATTTTATTTTATTTTTTAATGTGTTTAGTACACGATCTACAGGGTCTCACTACCCAGATTAGACTTGTAGTGATCCTTCTGTTTTCAGCCTCCAAAGCACTAGGATTACAGGCGCACACCACCATGCCCAGTCTCAACTGCCATCTCAGTGCGCCCTGGCGGTGGGGCTGACACAGCTGTGGTTTCGGGCATCGAACCCCAGTCCCTTCGTCTGCCTGAGCAGGCACTTTAATCCTCTGAGGTATCTGACTGGCCCTTAAATTTTTATTAAAATACTGGCACTGGTTGGTCTCTGTATACTTTAATATATCTGAAAATTTCTATGATCTAGTTAAAACACAAGAGAAAGAAAAGTTTCAAAAAAAGAAAAGAAAACGAAAAGTTTCAACATGCAATGCTTACAACAGTCACTTGGGAAAAGCCTCATACTTTTTAAACATGTAGCTTTTCACAACATTGATATTACTTATGCTTCAATGGAACAACTATAAAATAAAAAATATCTGATTTTGCTGGGGAAGTCGGCCAGCCCCTCCCAAGAAGAGAACAAATGGCACTTTGTTCATTCTTAACAGCGTCCTTACCCTGTACTCAGACCTATAAGCATGACTTTCACTTGGTAAAAACCAACATAAAAGAAGTTTATTTTTGTAGTTTTCATTTTTAAGATAAATGACCAAACTTCCCCCATGATAGAATTTTAATCACTATTCAAAGTGGATGAATGGAAACATTTTCTTGTAGAGACTGGAATCTGTCCCTTCTGCATGTGTGCATATATATATATATATATATATATATATATATATATATTTTTTTTTTTTAATAAAGCCATGACTTCTGATGAGTAGCTCCTTTTGATATAAAGGTCCATAAAGCCAAAAATGTTGTCTGACTGTATTGCAAAACTGCTCTGGCAGCTCTGGGGCTCTGTGCTGAAAAATCTCAGGGGCTTTAAGCTATTTGGTTTTTTTTTTCATTTTATTGTGTATGTTTTATTTTGGGGGGAGAGGAGTTGCTACAGTTTTACATTCTCAACTCTCCTGTTCCTCCCTCAGTTCTGTCTGTTGACCCAACAAACACCAGAGCCCAGGGATGGTTAAAGGCCAGCGGAAAGGGAGGACTGAAAGCTTCGCGGGGTTTCCTACTTGCACAATCTTTATCTTTACAAAGATGTGAGATGAAATCTCATTTATTCCTGTTAATTATTGACATCTCGCTGTGGACACAAAATAATCTTTTTCTCTCCCCCACCGTCTATCCTCCCCGAGCCAACTTTGTGTTAATGTATGGAAAGGCAATCTTTTGTGTGACCCATAATGACCAATTTTTCCTTGGGACTCACCAAAGCTGTTCAAACAAGAGCCCCATTGTCCCTTTCAGAAGCGCATAATAGAAAACTTAAATGAAATCTGGAGGTCATTCAACCCCTTAAGAAACATGGAGGTGGACAGCGCTGCTCAAAGCCCAGGGCCCTCGAGCACGTGACGCGTTACACACACACTCATATTTTCAGAGGAAATGGCAAGAGGGTCCCATGTTCGAGAAGCTGTGGGACAGCGATTTATTTCCTCCCTTCGGAAATCTGATTCCACCAGACAGAAATCACCAGATAGGCTTTATCCGGAGTAGAGATAAAGGAAAAGTAAATGTAACGGTGGTCATTACCAGTAAGCCCACGAGCAACTATTTATTGAGCTCTTAATATTTAACTTCCACTATAACCCAAGGCTGTGACAGTTGTGTCCATTCTATAGATGAGGCCCTGGAGGGCTGAGAGGAAGAGCAAGTCCCCCGGGAATCTCCATAACTACCAGTGGAAGATTCATGTTATTATCAGTTTGTTTCTTTTCAGGAAGAATCTTTCTGGTTTATGTCTTGTACTCTGAGGAACGGATTTGAAGATCACAATACCTAGTGTAATAGCTACTGTCATTCTCTTATTATTTGGGTATGTAATTTTGTTTTCTTTTTCATAAAATAAAAAAGATTAATAGAACAGTACTTATACCTTAAACACTTCTGTTGTCTTTGTAAGGTACTTTTTCTGTTGCCCTGAAATATTTAAATATGGTGAATATTTAAGGACATGATCACAAATTTTCTTTCTTTCTTTTTTTTTTTTTTTTTCTTTTAGACACAGAGTTTCACTATATAGCTCATGCAGCTCAGGTTGGCCTCAAACTCACTCAGCCTCCTGAGTGTTGGGATTAGAACTGTGCACCACCAGACCCTGCTTACTGCAAATTATACACAGTGATATACTCTGTTTTTCTTTTTTTTAAAGGTAGAGTTTTTTTTTAAATTTATTTATTTATTACAGTGTCTCGCTACACATCATGGATACTTTTTTTGCCAGGGGGGGGTCAGCTCAGCCCGCCCTGGGGGGAGGGGCTGGCATGGCGTGTGGTGCTGGGGATCGAACCGCGGTTCCCGAGAGCTTGCCTAAGCAGGCGCTTTAGACTGCTGAGCTATCTTGCCAGCTCTACTCTGTTTTTCATACAGTAAGAATATCTGCTGGATCAGGCCAGGGGAGATAGCTCAGTAGAATAAATGCTTGCTTGGCAAGCACAGGGTCCTGAGTTCAATCCCTGGTACCACAAGAAAAAAGAAATCTGCTGGATCAATTCCTAGATTTAAAAAAAAAAAAAGCTAGGCTAAAGGTTAAATATATATGGTTCATTTTGGAAAATATTGTCCAGTTGCCAGCGACAGTGCATTCATCCTGCATAGTCCGGATCTTGAAATGATAGCCCATATATTGAATGATTTGTTCCAAGGCAATGTGGGGCCATGGCGAAATCCTTAGGAGTTGGGGTACAGTGGCTGGAAATTAGGGGTGTGCCTTTGAAGACCACTATCACATGGGGAGCCCAGTTTTACAGATGGAAAAACTGAGACCCCATAGTCACGTGAAGCTGACGTGGCCCAATGTTCCTACACCCAGTCCTCTTCCCCAGTGATTCACCCTGCTTTTAGGGACTGGCGCACCCTGGGATGGGGCACTGAGAAGAAACATGCCCCAAAGGCCACACAGATCTTCTCTGGCTTACCGCCTGGAGAGGCTGGGGTGTTGAGGATCATGCCTGTCAGTCGCCACGTGGTCAGGATATGCCACTGAGGAACTGAACAGGCATGACACCTTTGCTGGGTGCAGCCTGACCCTGTATGCAGCCCCCTACATCCGAGCTCTCTGGCGCCTCCCCCTGAGGCTTTGCCACCACTGGGTAGGGCCTGGCCACCTAGCCACCACACCCTCCCTCCCGCTGCTGCCACCAACCCATCCCCCGGCTCCTTCTGAAAGCTCAGTAAGAAGAACTTGTCACTCCTCTGCTGAGAGCACTCTTGTGACCACTCAGGGTGCAGGGGACCTCCAAGTAGTGGACAGCCTCACTATACCTGCTAGAAGGAGTGACAGGAATGGAGGTGGCCCAGAGACCCAGAGACAGTCGTGCTGTTTGCACAGGCTCATGCTGAAAACACTCTGCCACCAGGCCGGTTCCACACTGGGGAAGTCTCTGTGTCACCCAGTCACCCCATGGAGAAGGCCATGCTATCCTGGAGTACTTGATTTGGACAGGGGCAAACTAGCTTCACAGAAAATTCATGAGCTTCAAGGCTTTGCCAGCCATGACCAGCTTCTTCTGAGTCCTTAGGATTGAAATCCAGGAGCCTTGGTATCTCTGGGGAGACCCTGCAGCCTGGAGCCCACTAGCATCGTCTGCACCTAGCAAGATCAGGATGTCCAGGGACGGCTCCTGGGAGCCTGACAACAGGAGCAGGCATCTCTGCAGCAGAAGCAACCTTGAAGCCAGGAGAGAGAGCCTCCCCAGGAGCATGGGGCACCACTCTGCACTCTCACATGTCCCACTGTGACCCTGCACGATGCCTAAAGGACCAGGGGAGGCCCGGGAGGCCCAAGTGCCCTGTCTTGATCAGCCATTTCCACTTCTGCTTTGGTGTGGGTTACAAGCTCTGCGTGTGGAGACACTTGACAGCAGGAGCCACTGCTAGAAGATGCGGTGGACTCAGCTGAGGGAGAAAAAGAAATTGTCCAGAAAACTATGTGGATTTTTTAAAGGCTTCACACTAAGCTAGTGTTTGTGTGTGTATGTGCATGAATGTGTGTGTGTGTGTGTGTGTGTGTGTGTTATGAGGGACTGAACCGAGAGAACCCAGAGTCACCTCAGAAAACTCTGAGCCCATCTCCAGCATCTTCTCCCTCCCAGCTTTCTTTAAACAATTCTACTGGCAAGCCCAAGGTCCTGAGTTCAATCCCCAGTACCACCAAAAAAAAAAAAAAAAGTTCAATCAAACAATTCTAAACTTCCCAGGCTGGGTGTGGCTACAGTCCTCCTGAAGCTCCCCTCACAGACCACGGGCCTGCGCCAACCCACCTGGCTTGAGCTCTGGACACTCACAGCCGGAAAATTGGCAGCTCCAGCTGAAATCTCCAGGGTTGCCCCAGTCCTAGTATCTTTCCATCCCAGGCAGCTGTGACAAGCAAGGGCCGCGATGGGGGAAGAGCTATTCCCCTGTTGGCTGCTGTGACCCTGGGGCAGCAGGCCAGCCCTGCCATGATCCCCACTGACCACATCCCGCAAGGGAAAGTACTGGAAGCCCAATAACCAGAAGTGCACCGGGGCTTGCATGTGCGCACGGGTGGACTGATTGGAAAGCTCACGTCTGCTGCCCCCGGCCCTGGCCACTACATCCGTCCCCCTCCGTCCGCAAGCTGGATCCAAGGTCACTGCGGAAGGGCACTTAAACCACCATGCTGCCTCTGAGCAGCTTCTCGTTGGTGTGGCCATGAGAAGAGCACTCCCTTTAAGTGGAAACAGCAAAATATAGGGCACCCCTCTTTCTGTCTCTCTTTCTCTTTGTCTTCTCTCTGTCTCTCTCTGTCTCTGTCTCTCTCTCTGTCTCTCTCTCTCTGTCTGTCTCTCTCTCTCTCTCACACACACACACACACACACACACACACAGACACACACACATATATGTGCACCTGGCCATGAATATGCTTAAAACCTGTGCAAAGAGAAGGAAGCATAAAAATCGTAACTGGGTGCAGTTTGGGAATGGAGGGAGGACCCAGTCCTAGAGACAGGACTCAGGAGAGTTAAAAAGAAACCCTTTTCTAGTCTTTTACTTTTGAACCACCTGAGCAGGTATCCATGAAAGTTAAATTAAAGGAGAATGTGGGGTTGGGAGTTGTAAGGTGTGTGCTTAGCATGCATGAGACTCTCAGTTCAGTCCCAACATCAAAAACTAAACCAAAACAGTCAAGTGGCACACACCGATGACCCCAGTGCTCAGGCGCCTGAGGAAGGAGGATACCGAGAGTTTGAGGCCAGCCTGGGCTATGTAGTGAGTTCAAGGCCAGATTGATATATAGCAAGACTTTGTCTCAAAAAAATTAGCTAATTAAGGGCCAGGGAGATAACTCAGTGGCATAAGAACCTGTCTGGTAAGCTCAAGGTCTTGAGTTCAATCCTTGATACCAAAAAAAAAAAAAAAAAAAAGAAAGAAAAAAGTTAAAGGGGGCCAGGGAGATGGCTCAGTAGAATAAGCACTTGCCTGGCAACTGCAAGGGTTTGCATTCAATCCCCGGTTCTGCCAAAAAAATAAAATAAATAAATCAAAACAAAATGAAATAGAAAGATTATTCCTACTCCATCCACGCATTACCACTTGAGCATCGACATTATCATGATTTTTTTTTCTTTTTGGCTGGCTCAGGCTGCCTCAAGGGCGGGTCTGGTAATGTAGGCAGAGGTGGGGATCGAACCACAGTATCCTGTACTGACTGTATTTGCATGAGCTGGTGTGTAAGCTCACCAGCAGCCCCCCATCCACATCAGATTCTGTGACACATGTAGCTTTACTTCTTACTGCTTTAGTTAGCATCTAACGTTTTTTATGTCAGAATATCTTCTCATTCATTTCAATGATATTTTTCCATTATTTTAAATCAATACCACACTAATTTTCACGATTAAATTAAGTTACTAGCTCTAAGCTCCAGGCAAAGTTTCTTTAAGGTTTATTTTATTTACCAAATAAAGATGATGAAGATATGGTTTAAAAAAAAAACAAAAAGACAAAAAAAGGACAAACCTCTAATGGCATCCTGACAGATTAAGATCTGATCGCTAACTTGAAAAAGAATACATGTAAAAAATTAGCTGAGGCCATTTTGTTAGAAATAGTTTAAGAAACCCAGAACAAAAATGAAGCCAAAGGCCCTCAGAATTCTTAAAAATATAAATAAATAAATTTCTAAAATCTTAAGTCAGTGGGGCCAGGGAGATGGCTCAGTGGAATAAGCACTTCCCTGGCAAGCACAAGGGCCTGCGTTCAATTCCTGGTTCTGGAAAAATTAAAAAAAAAAAAAAAACCTTAAGTCAAAAAAAAAAGAGTAAGAAACAAATTTATCTCTACTTTACTTCAGGCTGAAGTATACAGGCACATAACATTGCCTGGTTGCTGGAACAAATCTTTTTGGACAATAGAAGAAAACCAAAACAAAAATAATACACAAGAAGACAGGAGGGAGACCAGCCCCAGGTGGGCGGCCCATCAGGGCGCTTACTCCACTGTTTCAGTATCAAATGAAATCCTCCAGTACCAAAAAAGTGAAAGAAACTTTCATTCGATCCCATGAGGGAAATGGCTCTATTGCCGGGGTGGGAGAGCCACGCAGGATATAGGAGGTGTGCAGATGTAGGTGTGCCTTGTGGGAAAGGCTCACAAGTCTTTTATTTATTTACTTATTTATTTTTTTGCGGTAGCAGGGATTGAACTCAGGACCTTGCACTTGCCAGGCAAACACTTATTCTACTGAGTTATCTCCTTGGGCCTGTGACAAGTTTTTTAGGCTGAGATAAAGCACACTGTGGTATGACAGTATATTTTAATAACAAAGTGATATATATTAGTTATGATATATATTTATATGATTTATATATATGTGTTATTTATATATAACATTTCCACAAGGGAGGCACACACTGGCAGTGAGGAAGCACTCCAACCCTAGAAGCGGGGCAATGAGAGGGCTTCTAGGTTTCCTCTGTGGGCTCTTCCAGGGCTGGTCTATGCGTGCGCATCGTGTGTGTTTAAACACACTTTGAAACGCGGGGGAAGCTCAGCTCTGTGGCATTGAAATAGGACGCTTCCAATGTAAACACATTTCACTCTTCTAAAAATAAATTTGGTAATTCCAAATTCATCCTCAGTCGGGGCAGCTCGCCCATTTGGGGCTCATTCATTTCCCCCAGAAAACAGTGAATAAACACAGCAGGGCATAAACGCGGGTGCCTGGAGGAGAAGAGCGTTTACACTGGATCTGCCTTTTCAGCTTTCTCAAATGTGGACCTTACCAATTTCTTTGACCTCTCTCTCTCTCTCTCTTTTTCCATTCCAATGCATGGCGGTGACAAGGCATTGAATTACCAGTTTGTCACTAACGCCATAGGCTTTATTATTCCTTTGAACAGAAGCTCGGCTTAAAAAGAAAAGTTTTTCTTAATAAGTAGCTGTTCATCCTTTGATATGCACATCTGGACCCACGGTCTTATCTGCCGCATGCTAATGCTGTTTCCTGCAGATAATCATGAAAGAACAACTCAAAATAACAAAAAAAGGAATAAAATGTGCCAGATGCCTACAAAATAAGGACAATGCAAATAAAGGCAACGGGCTTTACTATTCTTGGGAATAAACTCTATCAACAATTGAAGCAATCATTGAGTGGTCAGTGGATGCAAGAATTTTTTTTAAAAAGGGATTAGGAAGGGGGGGACAAAAAAACAGGCAAACAGCAAGGACAGCCACTGCCACATTCTGTTGGAAATTAAGAGGGAAATAAACCTAAGTATCAATCACTCCAGGGTTTAATGTTGATCAGCCCCCCCCCCGCGCATTGTTTTCTTCTTTTTCTTTCTCTTCTTTCGGCTATGACTTTTTAAACAAGTTAAATTCACTGAAGAACTGAAAGATTTGGATTCAAATCTATTTTTAAATATCCATTTAAATATACAGAAAAGTACTAGAAAAAAAACAATCGTTAGGATTGAACTTTTTTTTTTTTTTAACTTTTCCTCCATTTTCCTTTTTAAAGACTAAATGTTCTAAATGGGATTTTCTCGATTTCTAGATCATCTTTGTTCACGGAAAGAAGTGTTCTTATAAAAATATTATGATTTTCTCACTATTAGGAATCTTCAAAGGAGGTGAAAACGGGCCTGATGCTTTCCCCAGTTCAGTTCTAGTGTAAAGGACAAAAGAGTGCAATTGGCATGTCTAAATCACATTCTAGACGATTTCTGTCTTCTTTTCAAAAGAGGCAACGGTCAGTTTACCCGCTGGTCCGCTTACTTGGCAAACACGTGCGGGGAACATCAGTCGTTCCGGGCAGATTGTAAGTGATATGTTAATAGACAGGCAAATAAAACTTCTGCCTTCCATTAATTGCTGGGTAAACTGGAAGCCGAGGCTCGCTGGGGGAGGGCCCGGCGCGGCCGAGGGCTCGGGGCTCGGTCTCCGCGCCCGCGGGCGCGCGGTCCCACGTCGGCCGGGCCGGGCCGGGCCGGCTTTCGCGCGCAAGCAGACAACGCTCCGGAGCTGATTCCGCATTAGCATGCGGCCGGCCTGGGAAAGGGACGGACTCCTATTAGCACTGTCATGGCAACGGAAGAAATGGCTGCTTTGGGGGGAAGGAGCCGCAGGAGAAGAAAAGCAAAGCCCTGTCTCTTTCTTCTGTTTGACATCTGTTGTTTAACATACAAAATTGTATTATCGTGACGCAAGAGAGACGGCTGAAGCCCGCCTAGGAATTAAGACCGCCCTGGCCGGCGCCCCGCGCCCCTCTCCCCAGCGCAGGAGTACACCCCGCGACCTTAACTAGACGCAAGTGGGACGTGCTTGGGAAGGTGGGGTGTTGGGGCAGGACCCACGGGGGCGCCCCTTCCGAATCACAAAGTGGAAAGGAAGGCTCTCCCACTTTTATTGGTGCTTTTCTAAACTATCCATTCTTTTTGTTTCTGCTCAAACTTCCCAAACATTTTATTTATTTTTTTTTAATGGGAATTGGAGCAGGGTTTGTGAATCCAGCGAGAGAAGCCAAGGGCGCTTGGCAAACACAGGTACAGGAGGAAGGTTTAAAAAGTTTCTGCAAGTTGCTGAGGAAGAGATGGTGGGGCGTTCATTCTCAGGCTTCACTGAGAAAGGTCCTTTCTGTGAGGCTGGATGAGACAGCTTTTATTGCCTTGTTTGTACTGTCCTTTCTCATTTTTTTTTTTTTTTAATAAAGTGCTTCATAACAGGGGCCGGGGAATTATAGCTCTGTGGCACAGCACCCGCCTGGCAAGCACAGGGTTGTGAGTCTGATTCCTGGTACCAAAAAAAAGTGCTTTTTATCAAGCAGTTCCACATGCATTTGGCTTTTATAAAATATGCTGCGGCTGGAACGCAGGGCCTTCAGCGTGCTAACCAAGCGTTCTATCACTGGTCCACACTCCCACTCCCAGTGCGTTTACCCCAAGGAACGGAGCTACACAAATGGATCTTTGGGAAGAGTTCAGCAGCAGATAGCCCCTCAAAGCAGAGCCTTAGTGCATGTAAATTGTTTTTGGAGAGAATTTAAATGAGATGGCTTTGGAACACACTGTACACTCTCCCAAGAGCACAATCAGAACAAAACTGATGCCATTTGGGGCTGTTTTCTCCAGGGAGCAAGACAGCTGTTCTACATTGGGGCTGTTCTCAAATGAAGGAAACCGAGAAATTTCCAGTAAGATTGAGATTAAGCCCTTTGATAAGAGAAAGATTAGATAAGTGCAAACAAAAGAAAGACCATTTCTATATTTACAGGGCTCATTAGCATTTTAAGATAGGGAATCTTTGGACCGTGCCTGCATGTGGTTAATAATAATAACACGTTCCAGCCTGCAGTTTAATAATAACGGGTCATAACAAAAGGGATGCAGAAGCAGAAGAAATGAAAAGGTCAGAAGTGCTCTGTTTGTTTTTCCAAATCTTTGGGGTAAAGTTACAATATGGTACCTGGTAGGTCCACCAGCTAAATACCCACATAATGTACACAGTGATTGCAGGACACTTGGATAGATTCGGAACTCCGGGGGAGGAATTCACTTGCGGGGAGGGGAACAGGACCATTCTGATCTTCAACCGGCCTGCCCAGGGAGGTCATATTCACAGGAGGGACCATCCTGGGGTGTGGCGGCTAGCATGACTCACCCTCCACCCCCCATCCCTCACCCACCCCCATCCCACCACCCCCCGCATCTGACTTCACGGATATTCCACAATCAGATCATTTTTGTTTGTTTCCAGCCTTCAGTTTCATCAGCATTGCCTTTGTCAGGGGGCGAGAGTTTTACACCTGCAATTCTAGATTCGTCATTCACCTGGGCTTCCGGCAGCCCGCCCACTGCTGGGTTTTACAGATTTGCTGCACATCAAATGAGTGGAGCCTAGGAGCCGTCCAGGATGCTTCCTGAGGGCCCGGTGAGGGGCCTGTTCTTCCTGCAGCTCACATTGGAGTCAGAACTTTGTGTGGGGAGAACGTTCTCCCCAAGGGGAGGCTTTCGGGTTCAAACCCTCACCTTCTCCCTGCCCCACGTGGGTCACTGGCTGGGACTCAGGCTGGAGTCCCGAGGATCTTCTTTTTTTTTTTGGCAGTACCAGGGATCGAACTCAGGACCTTGCACCAGGCAGGCACTTACGCTGCTGAGCTATTTATCTCCCCCCTTCTAATAAAACAGCTATGCATCACAATCACCAGGGGGTGTTTTGTTGCTTTTTCGTTTGAGAATTTGCTTTCAATTTATAGGCTCTGCCAATCTAGAAATCAGATAATGGAAATAGTGTTCTCTGACCTCTCAAAGAGAACTATGAGCATAAATAGGTGTAAATTTAAAATGATGATCATCAACAAATACATCCAACACACTGCAGGTTGGATTACTAGCGAAGTCAGAACTCTGTGAAGGACTGTGGCGTGGGAGCCCTTCACAGCCGTCCAGCAAACCCCCAGTCTTCCCAACACATGAGCCACTCTCATCCACCTCGAGTGTTTCTCCCCACCAGGAATCAGCTCCTGGACCACAGGAGCCTTCTCCACCTGCTTCTCAGCTGAGTCCAAAGTGCCGAGATCAGAGCCTGCCTATCACCCCTGTGCACACAGGTAGCTTCTGCTGGGTATATGCGTGAGCACAGAGGAATGAACGATCAGTTCATGCTTGAGCAGGATTGCTTATACAAGATTCTCTCTCTCTCTTTTTTTTTTTTTGTATTTAGGGAAGGGTCTACAGGGTGTTCAGGGTCTCATTACTAGATCTGACTCTAGGGATCTGTCTGTTTACAGCCTCCCAAGAGCTGGGATTATAGGTGCATGCCACCACACCCAGTCTTAATCACCATCTCAGTGCATCCCAGGGGCAGGGCCAGCCCTGCAGACCCAGGGATCAAATCCCTGGCCCCTGCACCTACTTGCAGGCGCTTTAGTTTGCTGAGCTATCTGGCTAGTCCTTACTTATACAAGATTCTAAAAGCCAGAGGCACTTGAGTCTTAGAGCCACCCTGCTTGCTTTACAGGTGCTTGACAGAAGATGTGGCTAGCTGCAGCCACCACTCCCTCAGTCTCTCCTCACACTGCTAGGCGACACTGAGTGTGCGTTACTGGGGACCAAACCCTGGGCCCTACACATGCTACACAAACTCTACCCCTGAGCTACATTTTTGGCCTTGACTTCAGAATTCCTGAACAGATTCTCTTTTTACTTAGGTAGGATGAGGTATTTTTAGGGATTATCTAAAGAATACAGCTTGACAATATATTGTTGGGTCCACGAGAATTCACACGGAAAGCTTCACCCAGATGTCACCAGTGACTTGAAGGACCACCTCATTGTCCAGCCCTGGACAGCAGCTGGCTTCTGTCCACCTCTCTAGACCTAGGTGCCCTTGGACAAACACTTGGCCAAGCTGGCAGTATGAAATGCTTTTTCTTTATAAAGGGGAGATGGAAACAATACTGCTCACTTAGACTTTATAACATCGTTAACATTTTTTTTTTTTTTACAGAACAAGCCTTTCCATCATTCATTACTGCAACAGCTTCATGTTTTATTTAGCCTTCTGACTCTGTGCTTGTGCTTTCAACACTTTCACCACAATTTTCCGCTCTTCAATAAGGAAAGCGCTCTTGATCCTGTCGCAGACACACTTGGCACACATGGAGCCCCCATAAGCCCTGCTGACGTGCTTCTTTGTTTTAGACAATCTCATAAGAACTTTAGGCTGAACAGCTCGGTCCCCTGGTCCCCTCAAAGTCTGCCCTGGCACATACCACATGCAGATTTGGGGGCCTTCCCAACCTTCTTGGTATAGAGATAAACAGTTCTACTCCCTGGGGTTCAGGACAGCCTAGTTTTGTTAGAGGCAGT
This sequence comes from Ctenomys sociabilis, assembly GCA_004027165.1. Classification (NCBI taxonomy): domain Eukaryota; kingdom Metazoa; phylum Chordata; class Mammalia; order Rodentia; family Ctenomyidae; genus Ctenomys; species Ctenomys sociabilis. The sequence goes on from PVKA01016437.1 coordinate 45,915, forward strand.
GTTGTAGGAAAGCCTATGACGGTACGTCAGGCGTTCGACCATTCTGAAAGCCTCTAGACACCGTATCTGGAAGAGGGCTATCTTTAGTATTTTTAACTTTCTGGTGCTTGGACGTCAGCATTTCAGTAGTCATAGCTCAGCCCCTGCTGTCCCCGTTGGGAGGCCTCTCCTGACCGCTGTGAAAGATGGCTTCCTTTCTTCGGTTCATTGGCAAGCACCCGTCCACTCTCCTCCTGAGGGTATCAGGGCCCATCAGCTTTGCTCACTGCTATCTCTAGGTCCAGCCCTGTGACTTTCTGAAGGTGCCTACTGGGTTCGCAAGGGATGCCAGACTTCCAGGTGGGCTGTAAGAGGGAGGCGCTGTCGCCAGCAGCGGCTCCTCCTTGGCCTTCCTGCCTCACCCTGAGGCAGGGTGCCGGCATCCACGCCCAAGTGCATACCGATCATTTCGTCTGAACAGGGCAAGACGTTGCCTATAGTTTTGCTAGACGTGACCCTGAGTGCCTAAGACAGAAGGCAATCTGGCCCAAGGAATCTCTTGGAAGGCAGCTTGTCTTTCTAGGGGACTCTTGGGGGTGGTTCAGGAGGAGGAGGCTAACATCCTAAGAAGCTTGTGGGGAGGCTGGCCCTGAGCTGGCTGCTGTACCTTTATGACAGATCTGACGGCCAGGAGGCGCCTGTGGTGCAGTGATTGTTCACAGGCACTTGTGTATGAGTTTTCATCAGCCTGAGTTCTACTAGGCATGTTGTGTGTGTGTGTGGGGGGGGGTGAATAAGGCTGGTCCGGATTATAATGGCAGCTGCACAGGACCGCAGCTAAGGTGCACTGCCTAGGTCACACAGAGATGAATGCATTGTCTGGCCCTGGATACTATTTTATATTTGACTTGCTAAACCCTTGTTCTGTTTTTGAAACAGTCCTACTTTAGAGTTCGGGTTCCATGTTATGCCTAAAATGACTGATACTTAGATAGTGAGGGTAAACTGAACTGCATACGTTGCAGGGTAATAATAAGCTTCTCTTCTGGAGGGTTAACAACTTGTTTGCAGATCAAAAATTAGAGAAAGGGGCCTGGGAGATGGCTCAGTAGACTAAGTGCTTCCCTGGCAAGTGCAAGGGCCTGAGTTCAATCCCCGGTATCACCAAAAAAAAAAAAAAAAAAAAAAAAAAAATTAGAGAAAGAGAAGAGCTGCAAGGTCAGCTAAAATTTTGGCCCTAGCCTTTCAAGGTCAGTGAAGACTCAGGACATAGGAGAACCTGTACTGTAACATTATGTAACTCAGTTGTGTCCCAAATTTTCTGATCAAGATTATGGGATCACAGAGGAAAGTGATTAATGATGTAGAGTGTGCCTAAGGAGAGTCACATGGAGAGAAAACATTCTCTCAGGCTTTCAGAGAGCAAATTGGTCAAGCCATGGCAGTGACTCATCCACAAGGTTGGCACTGGCAAAGGATCTACAAAGTGCGGTACGGGGTTAAGGATAAATCCTAAAGGTACGTGACTGATCTTATCTGATACAAAAGTTACATTTGTTGTCATATAGGTCTTGCTTTAATTTTGTCTTAACCATACAGTAGAAAAGTATAAAAATGAGTTATATAAAGTAAAGCCATATTAATATGCTGAGCTGTGAAAGACTCAAGTCAACAACTTCTGTGGATAACCCACTACTATTGTGAACTGCTGGACTGTGTTGGATTGTTCTTGCTGAATTCAAGCACCTATAGTATTTAGATGCCAATGGAATACCCATCTCTGACAAGACTAAACAAAAAAAGGGGATACAAAGGAAGGACCATTTTGTATTTGTATATACAGCTACTCTTGCTTAATTTAATGAGTAGAAAGATTTGTACTAATAGTGTTTGGACAGGATATCCTGTCTGCTTCTTGTACTATGGATAACAACTAGGAAGATAACAATGTACAGTGTATTAATTATTGAAACTATCCTATTAATCAGTTTTGAAACTGTCTCATTGCTATTTGTTTCTCAATTAAAA